>CAJNJA010005647.1:0-17548 GCA_905231915.1 Symbiodinium necroappetens
GTTCGATGTCCAGTATATTCCTTTTTTCAGGCAGCCATGGAAGGATGTTTGGTACTATTCAAAGCATATTCCTTCCTTCGAGCTTTTGCGGGGACTGTGGGGTAGAGGGTGTGCGAACCCCGGGCTTTCAGCGCCGGGACACGGATTGAACGCTGGATCAGAGTTTCCCACTGAGAACCCAATAATACCTCTTAAAAAAGGAATATACCTTAAATCATAGGGGCCTTAATATGATGATTTAAGGTGTATGTATGTATATATATATATATTCCTTAGTTAAGGGGTATTGGGCTCTCTGGGTTACTACCTTCCCGATCCTTCAAGTAGCGCACAGGCCAGCCCAAACACCAAAGTAGCAACACGACCCTCACGGTTTAGGGTTTAGGGTTTAGGGTTTAGAGAATCCACTCCACCCCCATGTTACGTTGTTCATGCGGTCGCTGAAGCTGCTATTCCACCCTGGCTTCCATGGAAAATTAAACGACCCGATACCCGATACTAAACCCTAAACCACTAACCCAAAGCCTTCAATTGTTTCGGATGTATGTGCTAGTGGGGAAGATAGATGATATTCGGCTAGTCCAGAGCTTACGTAGAGGGCTGTGTACAGCAGATGCCTTCACTGGCCATCATCTGGTTCTGCAGGAAACCCTACACGAAACCTAAACCTCAAACGCACGAAAGTTTAACCCCTAAGCCCTCAGCGCTTTCAGTCTTGAACCCAAGCCACAAATCTTACTTAAAGAGCCAGTGGAGCTAGAGAGAGGGGTCCAAGTAGGATAATCCACTTAACGTACTAGCGAAGAAACCTCCCCTTTTGAAGTGCCTTTGTCCATAAATAACAGAACCAAAAGTCCCCCCAAAACACCAAAACCCCTATGCCCTAAATCCTAAACCCCAAACCCTTTAAGCCCTATAAGCCCTAAGCCAAAACCCGAAACCCTAAAGCTTGTGAGAGGTCGGACAGAACGACCCTTGCCCCTGTGGGAGCGGCAAGAAGTACAAGAAATGCCATGGAGGATGCTCGTTTAGGGTTTAGGGTTCAGGGTTTAGGGTGTCTGGGTTCAAACGGGTTTAGGGTTTGGGGGTGGGGTTTCGTTTGTTTTGAGAGTTTAGGGGTTTAGGGTTCATGGGCCTAAACCGCAACAAGAACACCAAACCAAAGGAGCTCGCAGCGAGGCTTGAACATCCACTAGGGTTTAGGGCTTAGGGTTCAGGGTTTCACACCGAAAGGTCAAGCCTTGGAATTTGATTGGAGCTACAGTGGCGGTGAAGAGTCAGAGACTCCAAAACCCCTTGGATTCGACAATGTTACTTAATTGGAGCATAGGCGCGGTGGTGAATTTAGTGGGCGTAGGGTTTAGGGGGCACCCAAAATATCAACTAAGGTATACTGTACCGCTTATTCAAAGAGTTTTCGAGTCTCTGGCAGGACGGGTTCCTTCTCATGGCCCTCTGCAGCAGTGCAGTCACCTCGCCTTAGGATTCAGGCACGCCAAGCATACTGCGGTAGGACGAAAGTTTGACCTACTCCTTGTTTCGTTGAATACAGGCCCCCAATTCCCCCATAGAATCCTTGCGAACAGAGGACCAGCAGGGTACTCCTCCGGAACATGAAAGTAGGGGTAATTTTAAAACGGGGTATAAAATATTCCGTAAATCGCGCTTTTCGGTACTGCCCTACTCCGCGATTCCTTAACACAAGAAACATCCAGTAGGTCAAAACTTCCGTCCTCCAGATGTACACCGTTTAGGGTCTAGGGTTTAGGGTTTCCTGAAAGCAAACCGAACATATCTTCGCAATTGATACGGAAAAGTGAGCAGCAAAGCTAGGCCGGAAAAAGCCTAGTCCCTGAGCCTTTATCCTGAAGCCTTGCACCTCCCCAAACCCGAAATCCCTTACCAAAATTCAAGCAAACAACCTCAATCCCTAAACCCTTAATCTCATACCTGTCATAAAGAGCCCTAGATAAAGGGACCCATAAAAGCAATCTCGGCGGCCTAAATCCTGCCGAGGAGTGTGATCTGAGCATCCTCCAGGTAGCCGGCAAGTGAGCGCCAGGCACCTCTAGGACTTAGGGCCTTTGGGTTTAGGGTTTAGGGTTACGAAGCCTCAAGGCTCCATCCAAGTACCTCGAGACTTCCACAAAGATTCGAATAAGCTCTCAAGTGCCTCTAGATAGACCTAATGGACATGGCTCACAAGCCCTAAGACTCTAGGAACAATAAACGCCCTAAACCGCCAGAGTCTAGAGCCTTGTTACATGGGTAGTTCTCTAAATTAGATAAATCGGACCCTAAACGGGACCCAAACTTAGACAACTGCCCACATGGTTTAAGGTTTAGGGTTGGTAGTCTTGCCCCCTGGTCTGGGCTCCACTGGAAGGATTTTAGAAAGCCGGGAGGCTCTACCAAAGAGGCCAGCACCCCTTAAAATACGGAATGGACTTCACCTACAAGGGCCGGAATATTCCGATTTTAATGCATGTTGTTGAAACAAGCAGAACTGGGCCCGACTGGTAGATAGGAGTTACAAGTACTTTATATGGGTCTACCTTACTTGCAACCCAACGTTGAACCCTAAACCCAAACCCTAAACCCCAAACCCTAAACCCTGAACCCTAAACCCTAAACCCCAAGCCCTAGACCCTAAGCCCCACACCCTAAACCCCAAACCCTAAACCGACTTGCTGAGTGATGTTCCATGACAACTCGCCGCAGCACGAGATGCCGGGGGTGATCCTTTTCTCGGAGTTTAGGGCTCGGGGTACTCGCAGGGTTTAGGGTTTAGGGGGGTGAAGGATCTTCACAGGGTGTTGGGTGGCTAAGGGTTCCGAACCCTGTGTATAAACCTTGGTGTAGGACTGTCACTGAGAGTGTTAGCTATAGCAGCGTAAGTTTGTGCAATAGACGAAAGCACAAGACAAGACGATGCCTACCGAGCCGTACAGACGTTAACCGAGAGATATTTCAAGTTTTCTCAAACCATGCGCCAGCATAGTCGGTATCAGAAACGACGTACGCTTGTCACAAATCGCGTGCACAACTAGCCTCTATATCGTTAGAGGGACTGAATTATGTACTTGTTACATGATAGCCAACCCCTGACCCAACACACCTTGTCCCGAGCCCCCAACATAAGACAAACAAGCTCTAAAGCGCAGGAGACGCAGGAGAAGCGAACAACTCCCTGACCCAACAATCAACCCGATCCCCCTCAAATGTACACTAGAGCACCGCAGAAGCTAACACGCTCCATGACGAGAAGTGCAAACAAAGATTCCATGACCCAACAACCAACTGATTTCTCAAAAGAACCTAGAGCGGTGGCGGGCATGCAGAACCCGACGCGAGCAGCTTGGGATGGTTTGGTTGCCTGAGACAGTGTGGGGGTGGGATAGCAGCAAGCAAATACCTTCCAGAATCAGGCTCTAGCAGCTGCCCGCCATAGTGCGCTGAACTCGACACGACCTGGTCGCACGATGCTTTGGCGACGCTTACGCGCTGTTCGCGGCAAAACCCAAACCAAATCCTGAGACCTAAACCCTAAACCCTAAACCCCTAAACCCCAAAACCCCTAAACCCTAACCCCTAAAACCCTAAACCCCTAACCCCTAAAACCCTCAACCTCTTGTCGTCCATCAAGGGTTGTCGGGCTCTCTCGCCATGTTCCCGAAAAGGATCACCGGAGAAGGCGCCGTAGTTCGTTAACCGTAGGCGCGCCCTTGCCAGGTTGTGTGGGGCCGGCGGAGAGCATTCTCTTAGGGTTTAGGGGTTTTGGGTTTAGGGGTTTAGGGGTTTAGGGGTTTAGGGGTTTAGGGGTTTAGGGGTTTAGGGGTTTAGGGGTTTAGGGGTTAGGGTTTGCTATGTATGTTTTTTTTTTATTATGTGGCTTAATCAGTGTGGTTTTAGAGGGCTGAACATGGCTTAACACGGTCTTAGAGATGGGGCTGTACATGGACGCTCAGCGGTTTTCGAGGGCTTATGTTGGGTTGTATAGTTCCGTTCATGCTTATGAAAAGTCTTAGACCTCGAGAAGAACCCAGCCGGACGACCAACAGCTACGCTTGACCTTGACACTAAAGTCACGAAAGCCTGCGACGAACTAATTACTAGAAACCCTAAACCCGAAACCCTAAACCTGTCGACCACCAAATAACCCTACGTCCTGAAGCCCTAAATGAAGCCCTAAACCCTAAATCCCGAACCCCTTAACCCTTAGATCCTAAGCCCTTCAATCCTAAACCCCTAAACCCTTAAATCCCAAACCCCTAAACCCCCCCTACCCTCTGACACCAAAAACAAACAGCCCTTGAAGCCTGAACCCCTAAACCTGAAAATCCTACACCCCCCAGACCCTAAAGTCCTAAACCTCGACACCCTTAGGGATCCTTAAAAGACCTCTAAACCCGGTTTAGGATTAAGGGTTTAGGGTCCCAAGCCCTGATCCTTTAGGTTTCCGTGTCCACCTTGGTAGGGCGCCAGGTTCCAACTCCTGCAGCGGCTTGTTGAAGACAAGCTAGCCTGCTTCGTAGCTCAGTGCTGGGTCAAGAATAGCCCATGGCGCTGTACTTTAGGCATAAGTCGGCGTAAGAGTTGCTAGAGGGGTTTCTATGAGGGCCGCCAGTGGCGCCGTACTTTAGTCGGGAAGAGTTGCTTGAAGTTATATGGGTTTCTATCACGGCGACTAGGATTAGGGTCTTCGGGTGTAGGGTTTGGGGCTCTCTATTTCAAGAAGCCCCTAAACCTGAAACCCCTAAACCCTAAACCCTAACATCTGCAGGCGCTTAGGCCCCGCAATAAGACAAGGGATAGAAGCGCACCCGAAAGAGGGTGCCTTGATAAGAAATGTAATTTAAGTTACCATACTAAGGAAGCCATCCTACGCTTGATGATACAAATCCTGCATTAAACCATAATACTTTACCATGATTCCCACAGTCTAGGGTCCTTAAGGTAATGCAGGATTGATATCATCAGCAGTAGTTAATATAGCTTCCTACTATGGTACCTGAAATGAAATTCCTTAACATTATGGACTTATAGTGACCCGTAATGTACCCGTAAAGAAACCCTTAAAGGAACCCTAAAATAAAGGAACCCTCGTAGAAACCCTTAAAGGGAAAGTTACTTATGATTTCGCAGTGGAGCTCAAGAGTCTCTCCGACATCCTGCATTGCAGCACGGATTTTCACAGAGTTTAGGGGTTTATGGTTTAGGGGTTAGGGCATATCATTTGGGGTTTAGTAAGGGTTTAGGGGTTTAAGGGTTTAGGTTTTAGGGTTTGCGGTTTTTAAGTTAGGGTTTTGGGTTTAGAGTTTGAAACAGCCTGATCAGGGTGTTGAAGAACTTCATAAGGGTTTCTGTTCTTTAGGGTTTAGGGTTTAGGGGTTTGCAGTGACTCGTCGTCATAAGGGGTATCCGATCCAGACAGGACAGGGCCCCTTGCAGTGCACAGGTTCCCACCGGTGTCACGGGGCTGCTCTGCGATGCAGGAAAAGTGAAAGCCTGGTCGCACGCCGAGGGAGTTGAGGTTGGGGGTTTGGGGATAAGGCTGTTGCAGTTCACGGACTTTGCATTCAGGGAGTGGTGTTTAGCTGCACAGGCTTGTAAAAGCCTGTAAAGCCGATTGAAATCCTAAAGCACGCATGCCCTAAACCCTAACCCCTGAACCATAGGTTTTTGATTCTGCACTACAGAGGCCGGAATACTTCCACCCTGAAAAACCCTAATCTAATCATTAAAGCCTAACCCTAAACCGTAAACCCTAAACCCTATTCTAGTCATTGAAGCGTCTGTATGACAGAAGTCAGGGGATTCCTCTAGGGGTTCCTTTAAGGGTTCCTTGAGAGCTTCCTTTATACTCTGGTTCTGGTGCTTAAGGCCCCTACTCTTAAGTTGCCCGATTGGGGCTCCGATGTAGGCAGTGGGACTCAGTGGGTTCGTGTAGAGGAACAACTAGCAATAGTATCCGCTTAGTGCCCCTCATGGCTTATAGTATAATGTACCACGAAACAACGTAGAAGTCGGAGTAGTTATTAGCAGTATACCCCTATAGTCTCCATATAGCTTTACTGTGACCATGAAGGACCCCCAGACGAAACCCAGGACGCTCTAGTTTACAACGTCTTTTAGAATCGCACAGGGCCCTAAATCGAACCTTAAAGTCTTCAAAGGAGCTGTTAGCTGTAAGTTCTCTATTATCTGTAGGCAAATTTAGAACCCTAAACCTCACCCCGATTTTCCGCTCAGCTTGGAACTGGGATCCCCACAGCAGGTGTCGAAGTATTGCGAGACTGCCACCGTGCAGACACAAGCGCAATGTTCGGGATCACAGAATTCCAGGAGGTTTAGGGTTTAGGGTATCGCAGAATCCCAGGAAACTTCCGCTGCTTAGCGGGCTTGGTTCGGGTTGGGGTTACAGTAGAAGCCAAAAAGTTGGAGCATCATCATCCTCATGCCCTTAGGGTAAAGTATAGGGAATCCCCGCACTAATCATCCTAAATCCATGTTTCAACTTTCTGGGGTTCACTATAAGGTAAAGACAAGATTGACGTAGCGGAGTCGCAGCGGATGCAGGTGCAGGATGCTAGCAAAACTAACAGCCGGAATTGCCGGGCCGGTTTGACGTACAAATGTAAACTAGAGCAATTTCTTTAAGTTTCGAGTGTTAATATGCTCATCTGCAGCAATGATGATTGCATCAGTTAGCATTGTTGGTTCTGCAAGGAGAGAGATTGGAGCTTAAGACAGGTCATGAAATGTCCCGAGATGTGCGTTGCTGGTACGTCCAAAAGCAACCGGAACACAGACGCGAGGGTTCTCTAAATTGGTGTCCCATCTGGGCTTTCTGATGGGAAGAGCGGCACCATGCTTGGGGGATCACAAGAAGGCTCTGTTTTAGAGAAGTACACGGACGCTGACACTAAACCCGCAAAGCATCCATGTTTCAGTCAGCCTCATCTTCCAAGTTCCTAACAGTAACAAAGCGGTTTAGGGGTTTAGGGTTTTAGGGTTTAGGGTTTAGGGTTTAGGGTTCGCCTTTGGTTTTAGACTTGCTCCAAGGACTGGTTTTGAGTCATGTGAGAGAAAGGTCGGGATTGGGTGGACACTGCCCTGGCCCGTTTGGAGACGCTGGCCGTCAGGCCGGGTTCAGGATTCAGGATGTACCCTTAACACCAAACAAGCGTCCATTTGAAGGCCGTATGCAAGAAAGTCATAAGAAGGAGCCCTAAATGCTTAAGGGCTTATGTTCTTGCTCTACTTTGTTATATGCGATTACATTATAATATACTCTACTCTATTCTATTCTACTCTACTCTACTCTATACTCATTCTATTCTATTCTATTCTATTCTATTCTATTGTCTTCTGTTATTTTTTCTGAGGAAATCAGAATACGGAACCCTGAGCTCCTAGGGTTTTCATCGGATTCCGAGGGCTTCGGGCCTCGTCGAACCCAAAGAGACCCGGGCCTTCGAAATTTTCTGGCGACCTGCCTACGCCTTTGAGACTCTTGGGGGTTTAGGGTTTAGAGGGTTTATAGGGTTTAGGGTTTTGGGGTTTATAGGGTTTAGGGTTTAGGGGTTTAGGGTTTGAGACTTTTGGGGTTTAGGGTTTACAGGGTTTAGGATTTAGGGGTTAGGGTTTGAGAGTTTTGGGGTTTAGGGTTGAGGGTTTAGAATTCCCTGGGGCCTGATTTTGTGTCGAGGGCTGGGGTGACTGTTGTCAAATCCGTTTTGGTAGATCTCAGGGTATGCAGTACCTATCGCATCGCTATTTTCCTGATGCAGCAGCCCTCAAATGCAAGACCAAGAGGCAGCAAATTGCCTGGAAGTGAGCTGCCTAAACCCTAAACCCTAAGCCCTGAACCCTAAACCCCAAGGCCTGAAGTCTGAATGCAAGACCGGAGCCCTGTAGTGCCATCGAGGCTTGCTGGTGCTTAGCAGGGAAATCAAAGGAGGAACCCTTCTACTAACCCCGATGAGTTCCTCCTCCAGCGCTCAACCATGGATGACTTCCTTGAACACTATTTATACATTATATTTCTATTATATATTATACAGTTGTTCATATGTATATGTACATATGTATATTCCATTATGTATTATATGGTATCTGTACAACTTTCCGTCGTCCCTCACCTAATACCACGAAGATTATGTCAGCCCTGCTTCTACTTGAGGGTGCGTGGAATATGGAGGAAACCCCGTCTCTGAAGAACAGTCCGAAGTAACAAGGCCTCATAGTCATAGCCTTGACCGCGCGGGAATGTGTTCGGGGTTCCTAACCCCCCAGACCTCTGAACCATGAGCCCGTAAACCCCCGACCCTAAACCCTAGACCCTAAACCAATGCCTATAACCCTAGACCGTAACCCTAAATACCATAAACCCTAAACCCTAAACCCTAAACCCTAAACCCTAAACCCTATAACCCTAGACCGTAACCCTAAATACCATGCACACCTTTAACCCTAGACTGACGACTCTTGTTTGCTTGGAGGACCAGAGAGCAGTTGGGTGCCTTCGCAGAGGAATTGCCCTTTACGGTGCGGAGGTGGGCGGTGGATAGCCGTCAAGTACCACCACGGCGCGGTTGAGGGTTCAGGGTCGTGATTCTCGTCTTCATAAGGATGCCTGCAGCAGCAACAACTAGTACTGCAAGTACTACTATTACGACGACGACGACGACTACTTCTACTGCTACTGCTACTGCTACTGTTACTGCTACTGCTACTGCTACTGCTACTTCTGCTGCTGCTACTACTTCTACTACTACCACCACCACGACTACGACGACGACGACGACGACGACGACTGCTGCTGCTACTACTACTACTTTTACTACTTCTTAGTGGTTGTGGCCTTGGGTACACTGATGAGTCTGCGTGCTTCTTATTGCCACTGTCAGATACTTTCATGGTTACTCGGTGTCGTCAAAGTTCTGTTTGAAGCAATGTAAAGGTTAGTCAGGGGAGGAAGCGCAGAGTCTGATAAATTGTAAAGACATGCTTGAGCATGTTTTGTCAAGTCCGAGCTCATGCTTTAAGCGGAACGACAGCTCACGATTCCTGAAACGTTCGGCAACGGCGCGTTAGTTGCTGATTGTAGCTCAGTTGATGCGCGAACCGCGAAAAAGGAGGCATGATTCCTTTGACTGACAAATTCCTATCCAAAACGTGTATAACAATCCTTGTTTCAACCAAGTGCTGGTGATCACGGCGGGCCATTGAAAGTCAGAGGTTTTACCAAGCAAGCAAGCAGCCGCCACCAGAGGGCCATGTAGAATTTGCAGGTCTGAGGCTCGAAAACCTAAGCTATCCATGCCCAAAGCCCTAAGCACTAAACCCTAAAACCCTAAAGCCCTAAAGCCCTAAAGCTCTAAAGCCTTAAACCCTCAAGCCCTAAACCCTAAACCCGGAACCCTAAGCCTTATGTACCCGATGGAGCGCAGTGTCAAGACTCCGCTTATCCCCGGAGCAGCCCTCAGGGTTTAGGGCTCTTCAACTTGTTATTATTATTGTTGTTATTATTATTGTTTTTCTGTAATTGTTGTTCTATTTGTTGTTCTATTGTTGTTATCCTATTATTGTTTTTCTATTATTGTGATGACTATTGTCATCATTCATGTTACTGTTGTTAGTATTGTTATAATTACCATCAGCTTCCATAGCTTCCACGCCATTCCTGCAGCAACCAGTTACGTTGTTTGGGGATGCAGTGGGCGAATCCGAAACCCCCAAATCCGCAAACCCTAAACCCCCCCAAAAAAATCCACAAAACCCTAGACCCTCAACCCTAAACCCTTCCCAAACTAGCCCGAAACCCTTGAGCAACCATAGCCCGTTTATCAACCGTTCTAGTAAGCACTGTAGATCTTGAGTTTTGCCTTAGCTCCACAACCATCAGTCCACCTCTGCAGTGGTCACAGGCTGCTCGCCGAGGAGCTGGCGAGGGAACGGCCAAAGGTTCCTTCAAAGGTGAGGGAAGCCTGTGTTGAAAAGACTGGGCTAGAATCCAGTCCACTGCGATGTGCACCTGGAACCTCTTGAGCCCTCTGTCCCCTTTAACCCTAAACCTTAAACCCTAAATCCGAGACCGAGAGCGAATCTCCGCAGTTTTCTACGGTTTTGAAGAAGGCTTCCGAGAGCCTCGAACTGAAATCTGCGCATGCCTTCAACAACAAGTACGAAGCGTGTTCCCATACCGTAGAAGCCGTCGTGGCCATGGCCATGCGCGTTTTGCTGCTGTGGTGGGCTTGGTTCGTAACGTCAAGTGGTCAATCACAAGCCGCTTCGGAGGACTGGGAACTCGTCAAGCAGAAAGGCGCCGTAGTTGCATTGCACGCCTCGCAGACTAACCGCTTCCTCCGCATGACGGGGGGGTCCGGCATCGGGAGCACTCAGGGCGACGCTGCAGACCTGCCAAACTTGCCGAACATGGAGGGTATGCGGTTTGTCGTGGTGGAAGGGCCATCCGGCACGATCGGCCTGTACAATGCGCACTTCCAGAAGTACATGCAGATGTACGAGTCACTGGTGGAAGCAGTTGACGGGTCACAGGTGGATACATTGCCTGACGGGTGGGTGTATCAGCGCTTCAGCGTCAGGTCACTTGGAAACAGCCAGTTTGGCCTGTACAGCGACCGTTGGCAAAGGTGGGTTCGTATCACGGACAGTGGTGTGGTTGATGGGTCTGCTTCAGCCTCCGGACACGAGAACTTCGCGGTCGTGGATTTCGCAAGCATACCGAGCACAACCACCACAACGACGCAGGACTGGGAACTCGTCAAGCAGAAAGGCGCCGTGGTTGCATTGCACGCCTCGCAGACTAACCGCTTCCTCCGCAGGACGGGGGGGTCCGGCATCGGGAGCACTCAGGGCGACGCTGCAGACCTGCCAAACTTGCCGAACATGGAGGGCATGCGGTTTGTCGTGGTGGAAGGGCCATCCGGGACGATCGGCCTGTACAATGCGCACTTCCAGAAGTACATGCAGATGTACGAGTCACTGGTGGAAGCAGTTGACGGGTCACAGGTGGATACATTGCCTGACGGGTGGGTGTATCAGCGCTTCAGCGTCAGGTCACTTGGAAACAGCCAGTTTGGCCTGTACAGCGACCGTTGGCAAAGGTGGGTTCGTATCACGGACAGTGGTGTGGTTGATGGGTCTGCTTCAGCCTCCGGACACGAGAATTTCACAGTCGTGGATTTCGCAAGCATACCGAGCGCAACCACCACAACGACGACGGCAAGGACCACCGTATCCATGGCCCAGACGGCAACGACCACGGTATCCATGACTCAGACGGCAACGACCACCGTATCCGTATCCATGACTCAGACGGCAACGGCCACCGTATCCATGACCCAGACTGCAACGACCACCGTATCCGTATCCATGAACCAGACGGCAACGACCACCGCATCCATGACCCAGACGACAGCTGCAGAGGCCAACCAGTCGAAAACGGAGATCTCCGGAACAAGCCAAGCAGCAGCCGTAACTTCAACAATAAGCCAAACACGAACCCGCACAATATCCTCGACGACGTCCCCCACGCAAACCTCGACTCAACCGCGAGCGGCTGCGGCTGAGCCTATGGCCAACACAGAGGTCACAGAGGTCCCATGGCTTGCGCTCTTGTGCTTTCTGGCGGGCTTTGCTGTTCTCGTCGCGGTGCTGGGCTTCCTCTGGCGGAGGTGGAAGAAGAAGCCTGGTCGGGAGGCGCCCATTGACGACGGCCCCCTAAACCCTAAACCCCATAAACCCTAAACCCTAAACCCTATAAACCCCAAACCCTAAACCCTAAACCCTATAAACCCTAAACCGCCCATCGATGCACCCAGCCCTAAGGTTTTGGATGTCCGGGAGCCAGGCGACCAGGATACACAGACCGACCTTGAGGTTCAGCAGAAGAGTCTCTTTGAAAGTGTTGCTCCCGGTGCTGCTCCTCCGCAGTCCTCGAATGGATCAGGCACAGGATGCCAAGTTGCAGGGGAAACCTCCATGCAAGTTCTGGAAGTCAGGCCAGGCGACCAGGACACAGAAAAGATTCTGCTTGGAAGTGCTGCTCCGCCAGAGGATCAAACACAGGATGCCAAGTCGCAAGAGCAAGCCTCCATGCACACAGTTCTTGGTGTCGAGCCTGACGACCAGGATATAGACCTTGAGGTTTCAGGCAGTGCAGTTTTGCATGACCCGCGACAGGACTCACGGGAGGTCCTGGAGGCAGATCAGCTCGAGCCGCAGCTCAGGGATAGCGTTAGTTCATCCTGGTGGTGCTGGTGTGGGGTGGAGGCACCGGAGCCTATCGTGCCCGACAGCAGCCTCAAGCTGGCTCGGGATAGGGAGAGAAGCCTCAGCGAGGCTGTTCTCAGCGTGGAGAAGCGGACCCGCACGCTCTCCTCCACGTCCAGCCTGCAGGCACCCTGTCGGGAGGAAGAGGCGCCCCGAATTGCCATGATCTCGGCCCGGTTCAACGACAAAAACAAGAAGACAGAGATGAAATTCCGTGAGGTGTGTGATACGCTGCGGCAACGACAGCTCGAGGTGTTGATGGTGGAAGCAGGTGGTGGTGAAGATTTCGGAACTCTCACCGCCATGTATCTGGGAAAGTTGAAAAAGAAGAAGGGCATTATGCTTGCGGTTTGCACACCCGACTATGGAGAGAGGACGTCCAGTCCCTACTGCACGTATGCAGAGCTCAAGTTCGCCATGGACCACGGTATCGACATTCTTCCTCTCAAGGTTGATAGCGTATACCCTCCCAGCCCGCCATGCGAAGATGGTGTTGCAAGTGGGTTGGTTCAGATGGCAATGCCTGACAACAAAGTACCTTAAACTACCAAACCCTGCTTTTTGTAGGTTCTTATGATAAACCCTAATATGGGATTCATAGGGACCCTACAAAAAAGTAGGTTCTGGTGGGTTAAGGTATACATCGACTGCGTGGGCAAGTCCGTGGACGATATTGCAGCAAAGATCGAGGAGAAGCTGCGGAGCTCCAAGGCAAGAGGCAGGAGCGGTCATGGCTGAGGTGGCGGTCCTGCTTTCATAGGACCACCCTGAAAATCGGAGTCTGCTTTCTGCACCACCAGAACAGCCAGACTACGGAATACGAAGTATCATGCTTAAAGCATGATTTTAAGCATCCGCAGTTTTCCCTGGGCTGTCGAAGCCATGCCCAGTGCCGCTTTGCCGGTCAGATTTTGTTAATTAAGCATCTTCCGGTGAGAGTGAGTCTTGTGCTCAGATCACGAGAAGCTGCTTGAAACCAGGACCTCCTTGTCCACGAGGGTGGTGGTGGTACTAGTAGGTTTAGTAGCAGTAGTAGTAGTAGTAGTAGTAGTAGTAGTAGGAGCAGCAGCAGTAGTGAGGAGGGGTTTGATGTCAGAAGGTTTGGTTGAGGCTTTACTCTTGAGGTTCAGGCGAGGCAAGCCAATGCTTTCACTATATTGCACGCTGAGTGGGCGTAGGGTTTTCGCAAGGGCAGGATGTGTCATGGTCGGATTGTCAGAGCTTTGGTCATGGAGCTTTGTTTGCAGTTGAAGCACCGCCGTGCATGAACATGACGACGAAGTTCACACCCGCTTTTCGACTGTCGAATGTCTAGTTTTACCTGCTGTTGGGCGAAATATGACCTCCAGGTAAGTTTAGTTACCATGTGACGTGCTTCGCGCGCCGTAGAAGGGATCTCTACTATTGGGCAGCCCTCCATGTGTAACACCTGCCTAGTCTATCAACCTGCACATGCGAGGACGCCTAGAGTCTGAAGTGTATAGCTCAAAGGCCCCAAACTCTGACCCTGTGAAACCCTAAACTCGACCGAAGTTCGAAGCCACCACAACTAAAACCATTGCTAAGCCTTGTAGCGATGCGTATTTGCAAGCTTCGCGCCGAAGGACCATCCTTGAACCCCAAGCATACTTGGAGTCATCAGCCCTGTACTTAGCCCGATCTGTCTATAACTTATACCTCACGGTGATAGTCGCAACAGCGAGACCGGACACAGTAGTAAGTAGTACTAGAAACAGGCATACCGTATCAAAAACATGGGGGCTGTGAAACTACCCGAATGATACTATGTACTAAGTCAGCTAAGGTTCAGAAACAAAGGCATGGTAGTGATGAGAGTCATATTAGCAGTTGGAGCATCACAAACAATGAGTTCACACTGAAGACGATGATAGTGATAAGAACTATGGTGATGATGATGATGATGATGAATCTGATGGTGTTGATGACGATGATGGTGGATGAATGGTGGTGGTGATGATGATGCTGTCTTTGTTGTTGATGATGACAACGAAGACGCTGATGCTGCTGCTGATGATGGTTGTGCTGCTCATGATCATAGTGCCATGCAGAAGAACACCAATGACAAGCAGACTAAGCATACTATAGCAGCCTGAGTATTTAGTACTACTATTCCGCAGGTTTTTTTCCATGGTCATACCCTGGAAACCCCTAAAACCCATTCTGATTATTCAGGCTCCTAAGTTGCATTTGTTTGATCGACTTGAGCTTGCAGGGCCGCAGAGCTTCGAAGCTCGCAGGCTGCTTGCTTTGGTGTCGATTCGGGTTTAGGTTTCAGGGTTTAGGGCTTTCTTGAGGGTTTGGGCTTGCATGTAGGGTTTAGGGTTCGGGGCAACATGGGGCTACATGCTTGTGTGTTGTATTGTTTGTGCTGAAGCTGGGGTTTCGAATGGCTTTTTGGGTCATGTTGGTGCGGTATGT
This sequence comes from Symbiodinium necroappetens, assembly GCA_905231915.1. NCBI lineage: Eukaryota > Dinophyceae > Suessiales > Symbiodiniaceae > Symbiodinium > Symbiodinium necroappetens. The sequence continues at coordinate 14,740 of CAJNJA010005647.1, forward strand.
GTACATATTGGGGTGTCGTTTTGAGGAAGCGACTTCCAGAATCAACAAGCGTCTTCTTTACATGTGCCCGGATTTTGTACCGGATTTTGTAGTCTTGGATCAGTCTGCTGATCAGCACGACCCCTACGAAACCCTCATAGCCCCCTTTGAAACCCCATCCAGCCCTTTTCAAAAAGCACCGTCTAACACTATGCATAAAGCCCATCTCGGATCGGTGCAAGAGCTGAGCAGTCGAACAGCTGAGGCTTTCGGCTAAGCTCCACATCCAGGGTTTCGAGCATCAGGGGACGTTTTAGGGGTTAGGGTTGAGGGTATTCGGGTTTGGGGGGTTTTGGGGTTTCGGGTTTAGGGTATAGGCCATGTTTGGAGGTGCAAGTAGCATGTAGCCGACTTAGCCCCTGATCCCCTACACTACTTGGGAGGTCCGGGGACTTAGTAAGTGGGCACAGTAGTAAGTAGGCTTATAAGTACCCTAAAAGGGGTCCTAGTTGAGGTTCTGATACTTATAAGTCTATCAAATAACTACTTACCCAGTCCCCCGACCCTCCAAGTACGCCGCAACATCAGACCCTAAACTCTCGGCTCACGCCCCGCAGCCCGAAGTTCACCCTCGGTCTTGCAGACCCCTAGCCCCATGCGCTAAAGCAGAAGCCCCACCCCGAAACCCCAACCGTAAACCCCAACGATTCCGAATCCCTAAAACCTGAGCCCAAGCACTATCGCCATGCTGCCCACGTCATCTCGGCTGCCTTCGCACTGTAAGAGTTGGGCAACCTTCTAATCTTAAAGGTCGGAGTCGTTTCTTGGGGCTTGAACTCTGCGTATGGCTGCAGGGGCTCAGAGTTTAGGGACGTAGGGGTTTTGCTGTTTATAGGTATAAGGGTTATCTTTTGGGGTTCTCGTCAAGTTCTCCTGTACGCCTAGTTTGCCTCTACCCCTTAGGGGTCAAGAGATGATACCCAAACCCTCATCTCCGAGCCCTATAAGCCGGAAGTCCTACATCCTGAACCCTAAACCTTAAAGCCTGAGCACTAAACCCGAAGCCCTAAATTCTAAGCCCCACTACACCAAGATGGAGGCCTCGAGACGTCACAGCCACGTCCTTTTGCCGGGGGCTGAGTGCGATGAGTGGCGTAGAGTTTACGGCGAGTTTAGGGGGTGCAGGCTCTAGGGTTTACCTGGGGAACCAAAAGCCTGCCGTTTCCAGGGTTCTACCGTCTAATTAATTAAAGGGTCATAACCCACTATTTCGTAGGGTTTCGGGTCACAGGTAGGGTTTAGGCAGGGTTTGGTATTGAATGCATCTCGCCGCACAGCGGCAAGAATTTCTATGGAGCACTCCCGTCAAGCCACACACTACCGCCCAAACCAATTAGAGGGTTTGCCGCCCGCTGTGCTCTGATCCAAGCATCTTAGACCATCCTTGGCGGCCATTTATTGGTTTGGGGTATCTGGTTCATTTTGGCGGTTAAGGGTCTAGGGCCTCCAGGGTTTAGGATTTAGGTCTAGGGTTTGTAGGATTCGAGTTCACAAGGTCTAGTCTAAACCTTACCTCTGAATCCCCAAAGCTAAGCTAGCTTTCTATAGGTTAGAGTCCTATGTATGCATGCATGTAAACAGGACGGCCCTAAACCCTAAACCCTAAACAGGACGGCTTTCTTTGAACACTTGAGGGTGCAAGGCTTTCGAGGAATGCACCTGCAATTTGCAGGGGATCTTGCACCGGCCGGCTTTCGCAAATCCTAAACCCTAAACCCTAATTGGAACCCTCAAGACGAGGGTTTAGGGTTTAGAGTTTAGGGTTTAGGGTTTGGGGTTTAGGGCTTAGTTGGAGCCCTCAAAAGCAACGACGCTATCCAAAGCCATACCCGAGGCCCAATGCTGATCCTCGACTGCAGAGCATCTCAATGGGTTTGGGGTAGGGTTTGATATAGGGGCCTTGGAAATTACCTATACTATTTTGGGGGTTCCTTATTATTATAGCTACAGTATAATATCTGTTCGAATTGTTAAGGCCCCTACATTAGGGGTTTAGCAAACTGTAGGATCCCAATCTACCAGGACGCTCCCTGTACCCTCAAATAGGGGTAGATGGTCCCAAATAATGGGCATTTAGGGTCTAATGGAAGGTAGATGGAGGGTCTAGGTAACATCCCATAAAGCATTATATAATTGAAACACCAGTTAAAGCACGCTTTTATCGCACCCAAGAATACCCCCAAGCCCTAACCCAAAGCCCCATGCCCTAAACCCTAAACCCGAAGCCAAAAAACACCCTCAGCCCCCTAAGCCCTAAAACTTAAGCCATAATTCCTAAACCCGAAACACTAAACCCTCAGCCCTAAGCCCTAAACCTTAAGCCCTGATTCCTAAACCCTAAACAACATTAAACCCTAAGCCCTAAACCCTAACTCCTAAACCTTGCAACTCTAAGCCCAAACCCCCCGAAAGTACTTGGAGGGTCGGGGGACTTAGTAAGTAGTTATTTGATAGACTTACAAGTATCATAACCCCAATTAGTACCCCTTTCAGGGTACTTATAAGTCTACTTATTCCCCACTTACTAAGTCCCCGGACCCTAAACCCTAAACCCTAAAGTGCCCCGACCCCCCGAAAGCAGCGCTTGCCGAGGAGCTCGGGGAGCCCCTTCTGCTGCAGGCGCCTGCGGCAGAAGATGCCCCGAGGTTTGGCGGGGTTTGGGGGTTTACTCTTTAGGGGTGAAAAGGGGAGTAGGGGTTTGGGGGTTGAGGCTTTAGGGGTGAAAAGGGGTTTGGGGGTTAAAGGGGGTTTAGGGGTTGAAGGGGTTTAG
>CAJNJA010005648.1:0-17546 GCA_905231915.1 Symbiodinium necroappetens
AATCAGAGGAGTTGGTTCACAGAGACCTGACTCGTAAGCACTCTTGGACCGAGGGTGACGATGTGAAGCATTCGAAGTATTCTGAAACTTTTGACAAAGGCCACGTCAAAGCTGTGGAGATCACTTCTTCGTCATCTGACGTCAACAAGAATGGTGTGCGAGTGGTTTCCCAACATACGGAGGATGCTACTTATCAAGGTGAGCGGAAGACTGTTGATGGCATTACCCAAGAAGAACATGTTCACAGGATGGTTCAAGACCACAAAGCTACCACCTGTCGCGCATTCACGGAGTCCGAGGATGTTTCCATTACTTATGATGGTCCTCGTTCAAAGAACTGCATTAATGGCTCTTCCATCAGGCCTGGGATGTGCCAAACAGCAACATGGCAGTCTACATTCCTAAAGTTCCTTGGCTACTACGCAGGTGATGATGATACGACTATAAAGCAAGATCAGCAAGGCGATGAGAACGGTGGCGATGCCCTGAAGGCATCAGGTGAGTGCGACGTTAAAAGCACTCATGTACGGGAGCTCTGCGGTGTGGCCATTTCGAGCCAAACCTTTTCCATCCACAACGGCCAGGGAGAGATACACATAGAAAACCCGTTGTTCTCCTCAACAGTGCACGGCAAGATGCACTACGATGAGCAGCATCATAAACTTTCCGTAGACAATGTGACAAGCCGTCAAGTGACCCTTGCGGCTCCTGCGAATTGCGCAATCGCATCGGCTACTAGCTCGGCGTTGCAATGCGTCATCAACAAGGGCTATCTTGATTGGCAGGATTGCAAACGAGTCAGCTGCGCTGGTGTGCAGCAATTCTGCCTCGGTACGATGGTGCAGTTCATATCTCAAGTCTTGAAGCAACCCTGGCTCTCGATAGGTCTTGTCGCCGGCCTCTTCAGCGCATTTCAAGAGGTAAATGCACTTCGGAGCGAGCGAGCCCTTGGCACTTGGAGCAAGGTAGTCCATGCTGGTGCAGTTACTTGTGGGATGGCTGCGGAAGTTGCTTTCTATATGTTGTTTGCGACCAACCCTTACTTGTCAGTCATCGTTGCAGCCGCGCGCTGCTTCCGAGATGCCTGTCGTGAAGGGTATGATTGGGGTAGTGGTAATCTTGAGCTGTATATGGCAATCCGGAACGTGTGCACGAACCCACAGCTGGGAGCTGCTGGCCTTGGCCTGATGGGCGCGAAAGTTGGCCTTGTTGTCGGTAGCATGGCTGGCCCCTTCGGCATGGGACTTGGTGCCGCCGTCGGAGGATCGGTAGCAGGGCTAGTGGGTGCACTTGGTCTGCAGTGGATGTCGGGAGGTCCAGCAGACAAAGACCTGCAATATGCTTACACATTCTTGGGAGTCGGTGAAGATTCCTCTGACGCCGAGGTTGATGCCGCATATCGGGGACAAGCACGCAGGTTCCATCCTGACAAGATGGGTGGATCAAAGGAACAGTTCGTTCTGCTGCGCAAGCATTATGAGAAGATCCGGCAGAGTCGTGCGACGACGCTTCGCACTGGCACTCAAACAGGAGAGGGAAGGATGCAGCATTTTGCAGCCTTGGCAGCGGCGTGATGTCAGTGCAAACAGTCTTTGACCATGGCATGCATCGCAGCTCTATGCAGACGTTTTCGAGTATTTCGGGAAGAATTTTTTCCAAGTGTTTGCCTGGCAGCAAAAAGCCTTCCAGCACAGCAGATGCCATGACTGCTCGGAAACACCTCATGCTGGCTTGCTGCATTGTGTTGCTTCGTCGCACATGCTGCCTTCGTTGAGTGTAGAGAGCGAGCCGGAAGGTCATGTGAGACGCATCTCGAAGCCCAGTTCCTCAAGGTTCCGTCGAGCCACGGGATGTGGGAACTTTGGGGATGCCCATGATGTCGTTGAGACCATGTCACGTTTCGCTTTGAGCTTTCGGATTTGTGGTTTATGTGTTCGATTTTGGGGGGCTTCGGGAGCAACGAGGGTCAGAACAGAAAGATTAGAGTCACTTCAGATCAGGAATCGAATGTTGCAGAGTTGCAGATTTCTGGCTCATCAAGGAAACAGATATTCAATAGAGAGGTTTGCATGAGCGGTTACAACAGGAACCGCGACATTAGCCTCGTTCACAATCCTAGTGCACATGTGCATTGTGACACCGTTGGCTGAAGAAAGATGGAATAGAAAGACAGATGGATACGCAGGGTGAGGATATGTAGCAGCTCATTGTAGGTTGCAGGTGAGCAGACGGGCAGAGAACTGGTTTTGGCCGCCTCCGTCTGTCGGCTCCCCTTGCTGTAGCTGTCGCAGTGTCTTCAGCTCGAAATGTCGTCTGGTGTCTGCTGTCTTCATATATGTAGGACGGATGTGAGGTCGCATCGCCATTAGCATCCCAGTCTGGGCACTCGAAGTGACAGATAGTGAACCTGAGGCCGAATGCCTAGAGCAAAGTCTGCTTCAGGATCGGAAGCCGCCTGCTCCAGAACTTCGATTACAAACAAGACCCCAAACATCCCTAAAACCCTAAACCTTAAACCCCTAAACCCTAAACCCCTAAAGCCTAAACCCTAAACCCTGAACCCCTAAAGTCCTAAACCCTACCTGCAGCGCCCCGGTTCCCAAGCCACCGTCTCAGGTCCGGGCTCCCTGATTTTCCTCAGCTGCTCCGGCGTCGGAAAAAAGACCTTATACTGATTGTCCTTGTTATCGTCACGGTACTTACAGAACCTACTGTACAGACGGCTGGACTTCTAGCGGATTCTAGAGGTAGGTGTGTGTGTGTGTGCGCGTGCGTGTGTGTGTGCATTTTTTTGGAACCGTGGAGAGCGGACTTCACGAGATGGGGCGGTGGTTCTGGTTTGAGCCCTGAGGGGCTTGATGTACACCCTTGCTTCACGAACCCCTTTGCATGTCGTTTTGGAATGGCGGCTTTCGATGTGAGGTCTAAAGCCTGAACAGAAGCATCCATGAAGCTCATGTTCTACCACCTCCTCTAGGCCCTAGGGCCCCAAGACCATACCCTCCAATTTACAAACCCGGAGCCCGAAAACCTACAGCCCAAACACCCGATCCGTGTCCAATGTTTCGGTACGCACACTGAAGTGTGCATCAGGAGTTAAATGGCCATTTCAGCTATGAGCATCTTATGGTACTGCACGAGAACACTAGCTTCACGAAACTGCGGCAAGTACAGTTGTAATCGCCTGGAAAAACCGCTCATGAGCCTGTTCAGGCACCGGTCGCAGAGGTTGGGACACCAGCTGGAGTCAGCGGTATTGCAAAACGGGCTCTTGAAACATAACCAAACAGTTTCCATTGCAATCGTTGCAACTCTTTGGCCACGGCTAATACTAGCAACAGAGAGACAACGCTCTCACTGTGATGCTAGCATTGCATTTGCCACCAAGCCCGCAGAGCGTAAAACCCCGAAACATTGCAGCCCAGAACCCCCAGCCGAAAAGCCTCAAACCCCGGACACTTAATCTAAGCACCGAAAATCTTCAAAAAAATCCTAAACCATACAGCTCGCAGCCGTGTCCGACTCAAGCGGTAGCTTAGGGGTTTCAAGACTTCGGGCTCGGCTTTAGACCGAAGCTAGGCCTCTTCAGAGCTTCAGCGTTTGCAAACCACAGTCTGACTATCATACCGTGTTTGGGGTTTAGGGTTTGCAAGTTACTAGCAGCATTAGCACTCCCAAGCTTTGCAAGTTCATACTCCACTGGGGTAAACCTGCTGGTCGTTGATGGCCTGCGTGCCCCTTGCGAGCTTTCACGGACGCTGTAAGCTCATCCGGGAGCCACCAAGACGGCCAATTCCATAAGTTTTTTGCCATTTACAATGTAACATGCACCAACCACATAGCCCCCAACCCTCCAACATAGTAGGTTCTGACCGCCTTAATTGAAAGTAATTACCGGGTATAAACCCCAAAGGTGGGTAATTGGATCCACGAGAAAGCCATATCTTTCGTTTTGGCCTGCATGAACCCTTCGCAGTCCTTCCGGGGCCATTCAAAGTGCTGGTTGAGAGCTTGGCCAGCATCGCGGGTTGATTTTAGTTGAACATACCCCCTGAACCCTATCCTACTGAAGTAACTCTGAATTATTACTTACTATGTCAGCTGTCGAAGTCCTCCGGGCCCTAAGCCACGTTGAATCCTCAACGATGCCCGAAGTCCTCAACAACATCGGACTCTAAACCCTAAACTCTTTACCCCAAACCCTAAAGCCCTTAAACCCTAAAACCCTGAAGCCCTAAAACCCTGAAGCCCTAAACCCTCAAACCCTAAACCCTCATAAACCACTAAACCCTAAATCCCAAACCCTCCTTCTGTGCCCCACAGCTCAGCCACGGGCTCAGCCAGGAGCTCCCTGGTCTGAGTCTGCAGAGGTCAGGATTGAAAGTCCCATTAGGGTTTAGGGTTAAGGGTTCAGGGCTTAGGGTTTAGGGTTTAGTGGCATTACTCGGGGTTTGTGTTGCTGATAAGTTTTAGGAGTAGCAATAGCAACAAGAATGATCGGAGATAGTGAAAAATGTTAACGGTAACGGAATTACGACCGCAGCCTCCTGATCAGAACAACATCCACCCTAAACCCTCAAACTCTAAACCCTAAAGCCCTAAAGCCCTATAAACCCTCAAACCCTCAACCCTAAAACCCTAAAGCCCTAAACCCAGACCAGACTTGCAGCTTGAGTCAGGTACTCGCACGGCGGCACCATGCAGATTGACCTGGCCAGGATCTTGGTGACGGCTCTGTGAGCTTACCAAAGCCCGTAGACTCTAACCCTCGACTCCAAACCTCAAGCCTTCTACACCCTTTAAGGGGTTTAGGGTTTAGGGCCCCTACATCTCGAGCCATATATCCTGAATATCCTGAGCCTGAATCGCTAATTCAACTCAAAACCTAGATATCTGTTGTGTCCCTAAGTACATATTTGGGGTTTCCGAAAACAGGGGACCCTAATATAGTACCCTAAATAGTAGGATGCCAAAAAGTAAGGACCCCAAAACAAGGTACCCTAATTTTCGGAAAAGTCCCATTTGGCGACCACCTCAGCAAGTTGGTGAGCCCTGAACTTCGAAGCTCAAAAGCCCATAATTCCGGGGGCTCCAACCCCTTAAAGTGAGGGTGCTTGAACCTAAAAATCTAAATCTTAAAATATTAATTTAGGGTTTAGGGCTTTAGGGTTTTAGGGTTGAGGGTTTAGGGTGTAGGGTTGAGGGTCTTCGGCATTGAAATTGGGTCATGGGGTGTACTAAATTGCATCTACGCAGTGAGTACAGGTGAATCGTGGTACCAGTTATTCGGCCCTTGATACTAAACGGGTAAGTAAGCCTGAACCCGAAAACTTGAAACCCCAAACGGCAACATCAACACCTGACGTTTCCTCGAAGTCTATAAACCCTAAAGCCTAAACAGTCCCTTTGATGGACGCAATCGGGATGATCCAGTGGAAAGCAACCCCATAGTTCAGGATGCTTGAGTTAAGGCAGGAAACTGTCCCACAGCACTCGAACGTTACATCTCATTCCTCCGTCTTGGCGACCCTGTGTCAAGCACCGTATCAATCCCGATACAGCACTGCAGAATCCTTTCGCACTCCTCTTGCATCAGAATATTTGAGCTCTGTCTACGAAGTTTTCTCATATTCATGTTAAGCCTTGAACCCCCAAACCCTCATTGCAGCTCCTTGCCGACCCATCCCGCTCCACACCCAAACTACCTGTAAGCCCCACGCCCTGACGGACTTCGATGCGAGCTCCATTTCGACGTATGAAAGCGCAGTGCCTAAAAACGAAAGCCCATCGGTTTAGGGTTTAGGGGTTTAGGGCATGAAAGCGAAGAGCCTAAAGACGAAAGCCCATCTAAACCCACATAAATCTACTAGAACCCTTACAAAACCCTTATAGAACCATTATAAAACCTTATAGAACCCTTTTTAAACCCTTATTGAACCCTATAGAACTTCATGGACGGCTCTCTTCCCAAGGCGCGGCGGTCAGCCGGGATCCCCATCCAGGCGCCCCGGGACTCCAAGCGGAGCTGAACGAAAACAGCCCCTTTCCATAGGCCCCAGGGTTTAGGGTTTGAGGGTTTAGGGTTTAAGGGTTTAGGGTTTAGGGTCCCCAAAAAACTTTAATATAGCGGCCTTAATAATTAGTATGGGGTTGGGGAGGACCCCCCAACACCCTATTCTAATTATTAAGGCCCCTACATTACGTTCTTTGGCTGCAGGCTGCCGCCTGCTGCCTCCCACAAGCTGCGAAGCGAAACAGCTCCCTTTTGCTCCAAGCCCTCAGCCCCCCTAAGCTTACCTTTGGTTAGTAGGGAATGGAGGAATGGGAACGATTATAGGTAGCATTACTACCATTCTTCCATTAAAGGTAGGTAAGCCCTCGATGAAGCCTCCGCAGACGGCGAAACATCAACAAGAAAAAGCAGCCACTCTGCACTTGTGTTTTAACATGGGTCACGGACCTGTATGGAGACACAGGCCCGTGGCGAAGCCGGAAACCACAGGAACAGGCATGTGAGGTTGATTCAACATGCAAGTCGGCTACACACTTTCGGCCTCAGTCAAAGCTTGCGCGACTCAGTTCTGCTCGAGTCACGTTGGATGCATGGACTGACCGGGGGCCCAAGGCCATCCTTTTCCGGTGGGTTGTAGTAAACATGTCTTCCAGAATCCTTAATCATCGTTTCCCCCTTCATGGGGGGTATCTGGTCTTGTCTCTACTGCCACTTTTGAGCGGTTTTGCTCTTGCTCCTGCTCTGGCTCCCGGCTCCCGCTTTTGCTCTTGCTCCTGCTCTTGCTTTTGCTTTTGCTCTTGCTGTGCTCTGAAGGTATTTGGAGCCTCGAAACCCTCCGCACTTAATTCAGCAGGGATGATTTCAGGAGGATTCGCCCCAATGTGTTTTTGTTATTAGGGGGGGTGTTGAACAACAGGGGGAAGTGATTAAATCAGAAAGCCGCAACAAGTATGTGAGCAGAGCCCTCGAAGAGGAGCTATTTCTCTTGGTTTGAAGGGTTTTCTAAGGCACAGACTCGTACTTGAAAGCTTGTTCGCATCCTCGCCCTTCGTGTGAGTTCACCCTAAACCCTAAGCCCTAAACCCTAAAACCCTAAACCCTAAACCCTAAACCCTAAAACCCTAAACCCTAAACCCGAGACCCTAGACCCTAAACCGTAAACCCTAGAGAGATTCTCTGTTTTAAGGGGACTTTGGCCTCTCCTGGCAGGCGGCGACCGGAAGGAATCCGAAAGGTGCCGAAGTGGCTCAGAGCCTAAACAGTGCGGAGCCCAACTGACTGGTTCTTAGGGTTTAGGGTTTTAGGTTTTAGGGTCTTAGGGTTTTAGGGTTTAGGGGTTTAGGGGTTTAGGGTTTTGGGTTTAGGAGTAGGGAATGGGGGAATGGGTTATTGGGACTACTATCGGGGACCTTCATGGACTATCATAGGGATCCATTCCCCCATTCCCTACTAAGAACCAGGGAGCCAAGCAAGGCCCCAATTTCGGAGGCTCCCTTCAGCTGAAATCAGGGGGTTTAGGGTTTAGGGTATACAGTTTAGGGTTTAGGGAGGCTCCCTTCAGCTGACATCAGGAGTACTTCGTACGACTTACGGTGCGTTCACTAAGAAATGTTTTTTTGGGGTCTTTCCAGACCTCTTTTGGAATGTAGGACCCTTTCCGATTTCGTTAGAACCGAATGAGGTTAGTGGAGACACTATGGTATGGTTGAAGAGGAACTAGCCGCCGCATTCGGATTGCATACCTAACGACTCCAAAGCCCTTGAATGAAGGAATATTCCTAAGCCTCTAGAAGGGTCTCGACTAGGATGTATGGTATGCTCTTCAATAAACTGGGGCTAAACTGGGTATTCGGGTCTACAGTCTACATAGGGCTTGCGGTGGCGGTTCCGGGTTTGAAGGTCGCAGCTCCTAGGGTTTTTCTTGTAGAACCCTGAGCCCTTGAAAACAAAAAGGGGAGAGCGAGAGAGAAAGCCCTAAACACTAAACCCTAAAGCCTAGGAGATCTTGCCGGGGGCGGTTCCGGGCCTTTGTAGGTGTCAGACTGTCAGAGGGTTTGCGACTTGGGGTTTTCAACGTGTACTTGGGGCTTTTAGGGTTTGGGCATAAGGTTTTGGGGTTCAAGCTTCAGGTTCTATGGGACCTCAAGGTTCTACTACAATAGTATCATATAGTACAATATATATATATATATATATAATATATAATATATATATATATATGTATATATATATATAGAGAGAGAGTAAATTTTAATCTACTATAGCCGGTTATAGTATATTATTTTCAAGGCTTAGAAGAGATTGAGTTTCAAGTTCACGGTTCGGGGCTCAAGGAAGTGACAGTTGATGTGGCCACTAAGCACTGTCTTATGAGATCCTTATGTTGATGTGAATTCGTATTGCAACCGTTGCCAGAAGGATGAGCTCCCTGGTTTAGCAGTAAACCCTAAACCCTAAACCCAACAGGAGCTGTCCCACAACCGGTTGTAGGCTTGCGCCCCAAGTTCTTGCAGTCATCGAGGTCTTCGCTTATGGAGAGGCAACGTAGCAAGACTGATGGTAGTCGCCACGTCAGCACTAATGTGCCTATAATGTGGTATCAAGATAACTAGCCATCATGCCTTACTGTTACGAACTCGACCTTCTATTCCCCAAACCCCCAAGACCTTAACCAAGCCAGGCCCTGGACCCTATTCCCCCAAAACCTGAAGGCGTTGTCAAGAAAGGCAGTGTGTGTGTTTTTGTGTCCGTTTATTTTATAGGGTTTAGGGTTTAGGGTTCAGGTCTGTGCAGTCGTAAGGAAAAGGTCCAAGTGTCTAGAGTTCTCTTGTGAAGATAAAACCCCACGTATTCCAACCAGCCCGGGTGTGGGGCTTAGAGTGTATAGTCGAGGCTTGTGGGGCTTAGGGTTTCGGGTTGGGCTCATGAACCTCCGGCTTGTTGTCATCTTTGGCACATCAGCCATCAAAAGTTGGGATCGGAGCGCAGGCCTCGCAAACCCGGACAACAAACGGTCCCCACCTCTACAGCTCCAAAGCAGGGTACGACCGATCTTCCCAAAGCCCTGACCCTGAACCCCTAAACTCTAACAGTTGAGCGAGCCCCCGAAAAACCCTAGCCTTCAGCACACATCCTAAAGCCTAAGCCCCCGAAAACCTAAGCCCCGCACCCGAAACTCGAAGCCATGAATCTTTGGAGCACTGAAGCCTGAGTCCCTAGATGCCGCAATAGGGCCTCATCCCTTATTGGGAAGCCTAGCTGGACCCCAAAAATATGTAGAATAATGGCCTGTTATGGGTTTTGGACCAGTCTTTTACCTACTTTTGGGGGGTTCAGGAGCTGTAGAAGAGCTCCCCTGAAGAAAAAACCGACCGACTCCCAGAGACCCTCTGCCCCAACCATGGGCTGCCTCGGGTGCTGCCGTCGGGCTTGCACCGGCATCGCTGCTTCGCTCCTCGACTTACGGGAGCTTTAGAACATTTGGGAGTTTCCGAAAATAGGGGGTACCTTAGTCCTTATAATAAGGATCCTACTATTTAGGGTACTACATGGGGGGTCCGCTATTTTCGGAAACCCCATTTTAAAACCACAAAGCCCCCAAAAAAGGCCTCAAGCCGTCTAAGGAAGGAACATCCCCAAGGCCCGAAAGCCCCAAAGCTCTGAGGCTTCGGACTTAAGCTTCCCAGAGGCAGCTACAGTCTCAGGAATCAGAGGGTTTAGGGGTTTAGGGGTTTAGGGTTTAGGATTCAGGAGGCAGCTACAGTCTAAGGAATCAGGAGAGTCGGCTCTTGAGCAAGTTCTTTGTAGTATCCTTCATTTATAGAACCCCTTAACCCCCCAAGCCCTGCTTCGCACATCGCCTAAACCCTAAACCCCCTAACTCCCTAAACCCTCAACCCCCCAAACCCCAAACACCAAAAAACCCTAAACCCCACCCCTGGTACTAACCCCACCCGAGGCCCCCACAGTATCCCGTATCCCAGGTTGCTGGTGCTTCTGCAATCCCTTATAGAACCCTGTAAGGATCCCTTTAAAAGGAACCCTGTTCTAATTATTCAGGCCCCTATAGTACCCCAGGTTGCTGGTGCTTCTGCTGGCAGTGCTCCTGGGGCGCTCCCCCGAGCCGGAGGTCCGGGCCTGAACTGGCTTTGCTTTCGGGCGTTTAGGGGGCTTTTTGGGGGTTTTAGGGGGGTTCTAGGGTTTATAGGGCTTATAATTTGGGTTTTAGGCTTTTAGGGGGTTTTGGGGGTTTAGGGGGTTTAGGGTTTTAGGGTTTAAGGGTTTTGGGGGTTTTGGGCTTTAGGGGGTTTAGGGGTTTTGGGGGTTTCGGGACTTAGGGGTTCTCGGGGTTTGGAGGTTTAGGGGTTTAGGGATTAGGGGTCTGAAAATGTTCATTAAGGGATCTTTGGCGTTGGGGGTGCTCGGGATTTAGATGTACGGGATTGTCTTGTGCTGCTGTTCGGTCGAAGGTTCGACCTTTATTGTGGCTTTGAGAGCGCCCCGGCTTCAATACTTGCGACGCAGACGCAAGCCGTGTTCTCTTTGAACCTCTTTGTTTCACGAGAGTGTAGCGCAGCACCCCTCTCAATTATCCCTAAATCCTAAACCCGAAACCCTAAACCCTATCCTAAACCCCAATCATCCCTAAATCCTGGCCCTTACACCCCGCCGTGTCGATAGCAGAACTCCTTAGCTTGGTCCCAAGCGGGGCACTCCGTAAGGATGCCCAAACCCCGGAGGGCAGAAGACCCCTTAGGGTTTAGGGTTTAGGGTTTAGGGCCTAGCACTATCGACCGAAAGTCCGACGAAGACAAGGTGTACTGGAGTTGTGCAGGGGGCTTTTGGCTGAAGTGGTTTTTCAGGGTGCAGTGGGGCCTAACAGACCCTCCAGCAGTCCTTCAGGGTTTGGGGTTTAGGGTTTCCATTACTTTCTGATCACTCGGATCCTTGGTTGTGCCATGAGTCCAACTCAGGGTATCCTGCCCAACACCGCGGCCGCGTCGCTGGCGCCGATCCGACGGGCGCCTCCCTTCCCATGATTACCTATAGTCTCCATTGTAGTTCCTTTTTTTGGTTGAACCAATTTTGTATCAAGGATCCTAAAAGGCAACCCCAAAAAGGAACTACAATGGATACTATAGGTATAGTCATGGTCGCCATGCAGAATTGTCAAGTCCTATATGGGTAGTTCAGATTTTAGGGTCCCTTTAGCTCCTTTTAGGGCCCTTTGTTTTAAGGTGCCCTACGATTTTGGGGGATGTAAACAGGGACAAAAACTGTTAGAGACCTACCCATTAAAAAAAAAAACAGATCCCTTGAGACACCGAGCTCTTGGAGGGGGGGGGGTCTTCCAGACCGGACCTCGAAGCCCGCAGGCCCCCCCAGCCCCTGAACCGCTAGGGAGCTGCTACCCAGGGTTCAGGGTTTAGGGTTTATAAGGGGTTTGGGGGTTTAGGGGTTTAGGGTTTAGGCGAGTAGAAGTGGGATTCAGATCAAAAAGTCGGAGGAATTAGTCTTCAAATTCGATGGTTCTGGAGACCCTTTACGGCCTCTGCTGAACGTTCGCCCCTGGGGTTTTGTGCGTTTGAGGGCTCCGCAGACCGTTGCGCAATGCTAAGTCTCCAGACCGGAAGTCTTCCATCCTCAAACCAAGCACCTGGAACCCGAAAACCCTATTAACCCGAAGATAATCCCCCTTAAACCCTATAAACACAAAGATAATCCCTAAGCCCTGTAAGCCCTAAACCCTGTAATCCCTAAACCCTAAACCTTGTAATCCTGATAAACCCTAGACTCTGAACCCCTAAAGACCTGAACCCGCACGCTAAACCCACTACCTGTGGCTCAAGAGTTCGACCCAGTCTTACCGGGTGATGACCTAATTACTAGTTGCTGTTTTTGGTGGCTCTTGTCATGGAATCGGTTGTTTCACCAGAACAAGGAACCCATCTTCTTGACTCTAGATCCCTATTATGATAATTTCAAGTAAGTCCTTGACAAGAATCCGGTAGTGGGTGATGACCTACATTTTTGGAGGTTTGGGAGTACAGTTACGAACTCAAAAAACCCCACACGCGCTTGCGGAGTTCGTGTGTGTATCTATGGAGCCCGACTGCCATGCTCCGCGTACCCGAATAAAGTCAGAAAACGACCCACCCAGCAAGATCCCTCTCCTATGGTTGAAAGAGAGGTTCTGTTGATAACTATAGCATCATCAGGGAAGCTGAGGTGTGCTCCACCTTGTATACCTCTCATGCTAGCTTCGTTTCAGACACTGTCATGGGGCAGGATTTCGACTTACTGCATATCCCCATTCTGGAATCTTAGACAAGTTACAAGTTCCTTCACAAAAAGCATTGGTCCACAGGTCAACGCTTCGTCCCTGGATGCGGAGGAATTCTATGCCGAACATGTGCCTGCTGGGTGGTGGCCGGAGTTTAGAAAGAAGATGACGTAGTGCCCACTTTTTCGGGGGGAGGAGCGGGTGCCGTAAAGGTGCTAGTTGAGGCATTAAGCGTTACGCTAAGAGGTTTGGGGCCTGGGGCTCAGGGTTTGGCTCCGGGGCTGAGTTCCGGCGCTCCCCCGCTGTCTGCGGGAGCTTCGGGAATTTCTGGGAGGAGCTTTGGGAGTTGGGGAGGTATTTTGGTGAAGCCACGTATTAAAAAATCGTAAACCGCGAAATCTATGCAAAAAAACCACAAAAGCGTCGTATCTTTCATAACGCTAGGAAGCAGCACGGGAGCCTGCTCTTCAGCTGAAAGCCTTTACCCGCAAAAGGCTCAAAAGACAGGCCGAGGATCCTGAGCTCTTTAGCAGCTCTGCTTTTTTTATCTTGCCTTTGGTTAGTAGGGAATGGAGGAATGGGAACTATTATAAGTACCATTACTACCATTCTTCCATTCCCTACTAACCAAAGGTAGGTTATGTTAACCACATTGGGAATAGGGTTTTGGGTTTAGGGTCTACTGTACTTTTTATGTTATTAACCACTTGGGTAGGTAGTTCTCTAAAGTACGGTCCCTTTTTTAGGGTCCCGTTTTTATAAGGGTAAGGTACTATATTTAGGACCGAAAATTTGACCCTAATTTAGAAAACTATCCACTTGGGGAGAGAGTATGGTATTTAGGGTCCCTAAACCCCTAAACCCTAAACCCCTAAACCGTAAACCCTAAACCCTACACCCTACACCCCTGCCCCAAAAGCACTAAGTGGCCTTTGGATTCCCTTTTCCCTCTATGTCGGTGCAGATCTTCAGAGGTCTCCTGCGAGCCCACTGCCGGGTTCTCGTTAAGGACTCAGTCCATAGTAGGGATCTATAGCAAATAAGATTGTTTCCATATTCTGGAACCATACCCGAAACCTCTATAAACCCTACACCTTCAACCCCTAAACCCTAAGACCCCCAAATCCTTGAATTCCCCAGTTTCCATATTCTGGAAACCATGATTAAATTCCTTAACAAAAGCCCAGCCCTCCAGGCTCTTGTCGTCTCTTTTCCAATAGAAACGAGCTTTGGCCAACAACCCCGAAGAAACAAGCCCCGAAACTCCCGAAATCTCTATCAACCCTAAACCCTATACTATAACCTCTAAAGCTCCTTCCCCAGGCCCCTAAACCCAAGCCCTCAACCCCTAAACCCCAAACCCCTAAACCCTAAACCCCTAAACCCCTAAACCCCTAAACCCTAATCAACCCCTAAACCCCTAAAACCCCTCATTAAACCCTAAAAACCCCCAACCAAATCCTTGAGCTCCCCCCAAGCTCCAGAGCTCCCAAAACTTCCGACACACGTCCACCCCAAGAGGTGCTGAAAGGGGTCCCTGCGCTCATCACCTTGGATGCAAAGGCTCCTCGGCAAGAGCAGCTTTTTTTTTTTGCACGTTTTTGGCTGGATTAGGCTTGTTTGTTTGGGTTGACGATTTCTTGGGTTTTTGAGGCTATGCGCTCAGGACTTTTGAATAAGGCTTAGGTATGCAGGGCGCGTGGAGTTTAGGGGCTTAAGAGACGGTTTGAAAATGTCGTTGTCTTGGGGGTTGAGGTTTGGGGGTGTGGGTCTTGTTTGGGTTAGGGCCGTTGATGAAAGATGACATGTAATGTTATCTTTCACGGCGGGAGGCCTGGGGGTGGAGAGGTGGGTGAAACACTAGTTTTGTCGTTCCTGGCGGGGGTTCGGAGTTTGGAGGCGTCGGAGGGGGGTAAAGACGATGTTTTATTTTTCACGGTGGCCTAAACCCAAAAACGCTTTCGGACATCCGAACACCGGAAGCGCCTTTCCTCTAAGCCCTAAGCCAAAAACCCCCAAAGATCCTTCTAAGAGAGATCAAAGTCTAGGACATTTTCAGGTGGGTAGTTGCCATTATAGGATGTTATAGGAGCCTTATAGAAGGTCTATATACCTTATAGGAGCCTAACTAAACTCCCCACCTGTAGTTTCCTTTAACAAAGGATGCGGGGCCTCGCGATCTGCTGGAGCAGATGCTCTCCAACAAGTGTGCCGTTCCTCGGTGTGCAGTGGGCACGGTTTGGAGCATCAAACTGCTTAGGAGTTGGGGCTTAGCTGGTTTAGGGTTGGGGGTTTAACCCTAAACCCTAAACCCCTAGTTTAGGATTTGGGGATTAAGCGGGTTGGAACGGTTTAGAGTGTGAGGTTCAGGAGCTGGTGGTTTTTTGTGATTTGTGTTTTGTGGGGTTGCATAGAGGCTAGAAGGAGTTGTATTGAGTTTAAAGCGGTCTATGTGTGGGCTTGTGGTTTGTCAGAGTTCAACAGCACGAGTGAAGGGCCCCTGCTCATGCAAGCGGAAGGAGGGTTTTAGGTTTTAGCTTCTGAGGAGTTTCGAGAGGCCCTCAGTTCTTTGAAAACCCTAAACCCTAAACCCTGAAGCTTCGGATTCCTGTTAGGAATTGAAGATTGAGCACCTGGCTTCGGGTTCAGGGCCCGAAGACTCCGAAGCTGGGACTTGTTTGGGGGCGGGGGGCCTTCGGCGTTTGAATTCTGGAGTTCCTCTGACGAACCGCAGGGCTGGGTTTCGGAGCCTCCAGGCCTGGAGTCTTCGGAGAATCAAGTTTTGGGTGCAGGGCACCGAGAAGGACGACAATCTTTGCAGTTTGTGTATGGGGTGTCGGGATTTTAGGGTTCTGTAGCTTTTGTTTTTCAGGGCCTTCGGTGTTTGCCAGGTTCCAGGGAGATCGGCCGAGCCCAGAAAGCACATCTCGCTAGCCAAGGACCGAGAATTGAAGCTGCTCTCGACGCAGCAGGTGGGCTTCATCTGAATCTTATGCCTGGAGCCGTATCTGCATCCCAAAACCATACATACCACAGTAGGAGAATCATTCGGAGCGTATGAAATTTCCACCACTTCTATTCATGTCCCCCTATTCCCCGATACCGCGTGCGCTCTTAGCAGTCACAAGAGCAGCACAGTAATGCACTCAACAGCATCTTTGGCAGCACAGTGTCCGTCTCGCACACCTTTTTTGGAGATCATGTGTATGAGTCTTACCTCCCCATTGCGACTTGTGAAACCGGCAGGCGGATGTGCTCGCGGTACTGCAAGACCCGAAGCTGCCCTTGGTAAAATGGCTCGTCAGGGCCTTGGTGGTCTTGTCTGCCGCCAGAGAAGCCGGCAGGCCTCATCATACATAATCACACCCTAAACCGTAAACCCTAAGCCCTAAACCCTACACATACATCATATGTAATCACATGCATACAGCTGTGGGAACTGAAAGCATGGGTTCGGGTTTCGGAGTTTATCCTAAAACAATAGCTTGGGGAGCTTTAGGCTTTTGGAGGTGCAGGAAAGTCGCTGGGCTTCGGGGCCGCAGAGTTTGCGGAGTTGGTTGAGGGTCTAGGGTTTAGGGTCTAGGGTTTAGGCATTTAGGGTTTAGGGTTTAGGGTCTAAGGTTTAGGGTTTAGGGTCTAGGGGATCGAGCCAGGTTGCTCACGACGCGCCTTCCCATACATAACCTACGGTCAGTATTGTAGAAAGGAGGCCCTGAATCAGAAGTGGCCCAGTCGAGCTTGTAGAACCTATCAAACCTTCATGAAACTCTACAAATCACCCGAAATCTACAGCCTAAAAACCCTATAATCTTAAACAAATCACCCAAAGCCCAAATCCTAACCCATGATCCTGCAACCCTGCAAACAAAATGCCCTACAACCCCAAATCCCGAAACCCACCTTGGGGATCACCCGAAACACAGAATCCGAAAATCCTAGAAACGTAAAGCCCTATAAACCCCAAGCCTCTAAACTATAGTCCACCCAGACCTTGGCGTCTCTTCGTTGCACTCCAGGCTGCCAACATCCTTCTCGTGGTGCTCACCGGTGTGCCGGACAGCAGGGCGGTTGAGGTTTCAGGCAAATAGGCGGTCTGTGAAGGTATTGGGGTTTGAGGGCATAGAGCGTAGCGTTCCGGGATTAGAGTAGTTAGGAGGTTTAAGGCTTCAGGGTTAAAGGGTTGTGCGGTGTAGGATAGGCAGTCTTCTTGCCCAAGTCGATGTGAGCTAGAACCTAAGGACTGCATAATACATTTGTTGAGTATACTGGAGACAATGCATCACATGAACTCTACTAATTTTGAGCTCTGCTCTACGGTTTAGGATGTAGGGTTAAGGAAACACTGTCACTTTGCTGTTTCGGGCTTCCGGATAAGGATGAGGAATCTGAAGGAGGAATCCCGTCCTCAAGGAGTCAATTACCCTAAACACTAACCCCTAAAAGTGTATCCAGGCCAGACGGTCGACGGCTGGGCTGCGCGGCGGACGACGACGATTCTTGCTTTTTACTCCAAGATCTAAAGCTCCACTTCTGCCGCACCCTGAAGCCTAAATGTAGGCTATCACGAGACCCGAAACGTCAAGAAGCTGTAGAGGTCTGAGTGTTTACCTGACACGATGGTAGCTCGGCAAGGCTAAGTACTGACTAGCTTGGGTTTTGTGCATGTTTCTCTGCGGTACATTGTAGCATGTTACCATTTTCGGGACTATACATGATATGTAGAGTTGGGCTCCAGGAGAACATGCCCGGTCCTTGTCGATATGCGTGGTCGAGCAAGGAGACTCCCCAGCAGGTCTACGCTTGAAACTAT
This sequence comes from Symbiodinium necroappetens, assembly GCA_905231915.1. Classification (NCBI taxonomy): domain Eukaryota; class Dinophyceae; order Suessiales; family Symbiodiniaceae; genus Symbiodinium; species Symbiodinium necroappetens. Next base: position 17,107 of record CAJNJA010005648.1, read on the forward strand.
GCCAAAACCCGAGCTGCCTATGTCTATGTGTATCTGCATGTTTAGATATATGTGCCTGTATATCTGTACGTATGTGTATGTAGGTATGTTATATTATGGGATGCTACTTTATGTTACGCCATGCTATGCTATGTTGCGCTGTGTATGTACGTATGTATGTACATGCAGAGTCCTGCGCCCTAAAGCCCTCCGAACCCTAAAGCACCCATCAACCCACCACCTAAAACCCCATCGGGGTCTGACCAGTCACCAGCACTCTGCCTTAGGAGTTGCTTTGCTGTAAGTATAGCAAAATGCAGACTAGCCGTAAAATCCTACCCAAACCCTACCTATAGTCTCCATTGTAGGTCCTTCTTTTGGGTTAACCAATTCTATATTCAGGATAAGACGGAACTACAATGTAGACTGTAGGTATAATCCTAAATCCTAAACCCTAAATC
>CAJNJA010005649.1:0-17136 GCA_905231915.1 Symbiodinium necroappetens
GCGCAGCGTTTAAAATTAAGGCCCCTTTTAGGTCCCCAATAGAGTACGGCACCCTTTGAAAAGGACCCAAAAGGGACCCTACTTTAGAGAACTACCCACAAGGGTTCAGAATTCAAGGTTCGGGGCTCAGGGCAGAGTTAAGGCATTGGGTTCATAGGAGTTAGGATTAGGGGCACCCTTGGGGATACAGACCCTCTCAATAAGGTCCCGTTTTAAGAGAGTTATAAGCAGGGTTAAGAAGGGTCCCCTTTAAGGGGTCTCCCTAACACTACCTTGGAGTTCAAGGTCTAGGTTTTGGAAGACGCTTGAGCCAGTGCCTGGCATAAAATCAACACGCAGTGTTAAGATATGCGAGGTTGGGCCGGGTTTCCTACGACGCCTATTGCGGGCACCCTGTATAATCCCAAATTCTTAGGGGCCGAGTACCTTAGCCCAAAAAAAAGGTTAACCTTTTGACTTATAATAGGTTCATATAAGCCCCAAAAGGTTGAAGGTTACCTGCTCAGCCCCTAAGGATGAATTTGGTTTCCTGTCATGAAGGCTTAGGGTTTGAGTTTGGGTGGACTCCCACCAGAAAGACACTCAGACCGCATCCTGGAAACCTTAAGCCCTCTTGGACCTCAATTTAGGGAGCCGGGTATTTATGGCGGTTTAAAGCTACCGGCTATTCCTAACCATAGATCCAAAAAGGGCAGAACCTGTTTTCTAGCCGTCCCAAGCTGTGAAGAATGAGCCCAGGATGATTCGATCCTGCTCCCAGAGACCCCACTGCCCCTTAATCAAGGAATATACTCTAAATTCTAGGGGCCTTAATATTATGATTTAAGGTATATTCCTTAATTCCCTTATTAGGGCCCTTATAGAGACCCTTATAGACCCCTTTAAGGAACCCTATTATGATTGAAGGTATATTCCTTAATTAAGGGGGTATTGGGCTCTCTGGGCTCGCCATCCTTCGGGGCATCTGGTGTCATGTAGGGGCCTTAATAATTAGAATGCGGTTTTGAGGGTTCCTGATTAGGATTATAGCAGTAAGGGTTTAGGGTTTAGGATTGTAGTATAATATACCCCCAAACCCTATTCTAATTATTAAGCCCTAAACCCTAAACCCTTAATTCTAATCATTAAGGCCCCTATATTAACCGCAACGGCAGGCGACGGTAGCCCACGGCTCCTCCGCAGCTTCCAGCGCTCCCACCGGACCAGGCGGGCCGCTTCTTCAACGAAAAGATCCCAGAGACTCCAATATCCCTTAATTAAGGAATATGCCTTAAATTACAATAGGAACCCTAATAAGATTTAAGGATACATTCCTTGATTAAGGAATATGCCTTAAATTGTAATAGTTCCCCTAATAAGATTTAAGGTATATTCCTTAATTTTGAATTATGGGATATTGGAGTCTCTAGGATCACCGCCAATGCCAGGAAACAGGTGCGTGTGGGAGCCGCAGATGTTGCAAAGAGCTGGAGTTCGCGACCTAGTTCGCATCGTCCACCGTCCACCCCGCCGGTGCTGGGGTCGCAGTAGTCACAAGCAGCGACATTGCTTGTATCAACAAACGGGATTTACGCCATCATAAGTCTGAAACCCCCAAACCGAAAGCGATTTGCGTATAATCCATACGCCGTCAATGTCAGTCCTAGTGAATCCACACCCTATGCCACTATCAGGCGCATTGTATGGTATGTTGTTTTTTCTGAAAGGCTTTCTAAGGTGTCCATCGGGTTTCTATAAGGGTTTTGTTGAGTTCTACATGGGTTTTAGGATAGTCGAAGCCTCAATTGCTTGGAGGTTTGTGAACCAGAACCGTGACAATGCAATCTACATGCTTAGCTATTTACGCAACCATACTCTGTTCGACGCCACCCATAGAAGCTTTCGACCATAGAACCGGCATGCAGACCCGACATCTTTATATTCAAGCCTGCAGCCCACACGGAACTGTTGCGCAAGTTCGAACCTTCAGAGTAAGGTTGAAGGTTTAGGGTCTGGGACACTCGGTATACTCGGAAGATAGGATATCTGCTCCGAACACCCGAACCCCAGAAAGCACCCCGGTCTTTCCGTTTCTGCCTCTCGATACAGCTTCCGTCTGTCATAGAGCATCTGCCTCGGTTTGGCACGGGCGTGTTGACCATTTAGGGTGCAAGGAGTTGCGATCTGTAAGCATAACCAGAACCAGAACCGGGTAAACATGAAAACCTAACCCTTCGGAAGCAAGCGAGAGACAGCGTGCCCATGTCGCTGCAGCTGTTTCTCTGGCAGCTACCTGGCCATGTGCTTTCGACTTCCTCTAGGTTCCCCAGTAACTCCTTAACAGTAAGGAGACCCCAAACAAAAAAGGGCAAAAGGGTACTACTGGGGAACCTAGTCCTTTAGCCTGGCGCGCCTTCGACGGCTCTTCTTAAAGCAGCCCCTATGCTAAGCCCTAAAAGCCACCTTTCGGCCCACGACGAAACACCCAACAAACAGCCCTAAACCCTAAACCCCAAAAGCCCTAAAAGGACTTGCGAAGATTGAAGCTAAAACCTGTAGCTTTGGGCCTCTAACTTTCGGGTTTTAGGCTGACGGCCCCTATAGAGCTTAGGCTTTTTTTTGGGGGGAGGGGGGGGGGGCACTTTTTCGGTTCACAAATCTCAGATAATCTTAGGGTAGAGGCTTTAGTCACGGGTTCTCAAGTTGATCTATCTTCGGTTCTTATATCCAAAAGCTACTGCTTTGAGGGTTGTAACTACCCTAGAAAAGGGGGTCATGACCTACTGTTTTGCAGGGTTTGGAACCAGCTCGAGTTTAGGAGAGTAGTCACGTTGCTTGGTGTTTGGGAGAACACTATGACTATTAGGTACTTGGACCCTTTGGGCATTTACACTCTAGAAAATGCCGCCTGGGTCTCAACCTGAGTCTTGGCACGTCCATCACCAAGGCCGTCAAACCCCTCAAGGCCCTCAAACCAGCAGACTAAAGCCCCAAACCCCTCTGTCAACCCCGAAGCCCCTCAATCCCGAACCATCGAATCCACAGCTGTTGGGGTTCTTGTTTAATGGGGTCATGAGTGTTACGAGGGCTTAGACTAAGTATCTATATACTAGAATAAGGGCACCTAGGACCCTTTGGGATTAAGGCTGGGGCTCTAGGGGGCTGTAAGGCTTTACGGCAGTAAAGGTCTAGGGCTTCACGCCCCTGTAGCCTTGGGCATCGTGCTTTGCTCATGGGACTCTTCAACCCTAATTGGTGGCTTCAGTTGGGGCCGAGGATTTTGAGGGAACTTCAGAGTGAGGTTAGTCTGTGGCACCTAAGGTGTTCAGGCTTAGGGTTTGGCGGTTAGGGCTACAAAGGCTGCCGTCACCGTAAGCCGCACAAAGTTGCAGCATGGGACGGGGATTGATTTTGCCTGGATTATCTACGAAGGCTGCGAATCCGCGTGGGGCCTTGATCCAGCCAAATCAGCATACCTCCTCCGGAAACCATAGAGAAATTAGACGATGGCCTTCGAGGGCGTTGCATTGAAGAATACAGACGGCTTTCAGCACCTCCTCATAAAACCATGCCTGCACAACACAACAGGCGGATGGGCTTTCAGCTGTATGTGCCCTGAAACAATACCTTGAATCCTTTAGCCCAGAAGCCGCAGACACTGGCTACTGGATCCGTCTCGTTTGTTGTGCGTTGTGCTTTGCTTGTTTAATGCTGTGCTTTTGTTTTGGGGTATTGTTTTCGCTCTCTTGCTCTCTCTCTCTCTCTCTCATTCTCTCTCGCTCTCTCTGTCTGTCTCTGTCCTAGACCGTTGCCAAGTCATAATATCACTACAAAACTATCATTCTGAATCAATAGTACTAGTAATACGAACGGTAATAATAGGAAGACTCCCCACTGGTGAGGAGTTCCAAGAAGTGTCGTTTGATCCCTAGCCCGTGTAATATTCGACCTTTAGGACGGAAGCCGAGGATGGAGATGGCTTGAGATCTTGGGTCAGTCTCTTGCGGGTTTAGGAGTTTAGGGTTTTAGGGTTTAGGCTCTAAGGGTGTAGGGTTTTAGGGTTTTAGGGTTTAGGGGTTTAGGGGTTTAGGGCTTTAAGGTTTAGGGTTTGGTGCGTTTGGGGTTTTGGGTTGTGGGTCTTGCTTCGTCCAAAGCCCGATGCCCTGTATCCTTAATAAGCCTGCAACCGTTCAAGCCTAAACCCTCATCGCACAAGTCTAGCCCAACCTGGAACCCAGATGACTTTGTGATCTACCCATAGGCTCCATAGTTCCTTTTTGGGATTACCTTTTAGGAGCCTAAATATAAACCACAGAAAGGAACCACTATGGAGCCCATGAGTAAACTGCCCTCTTGCCATCTTGAAGTCTCCAATTCCTCCACGTAATTCGGAGTTTGGCATGGGAGTTCCGGATGTAGGGTCTGACTGGATCAAGGATCCCAAGGCAAAGACTGACTGGTTCTTAAGCAGGGAATGGAGGAATGGGTTTTTGGGACTACTATAGGGGACCTTAAGGGACTATCATAGGGATCCAATCCCCCATTCCCTACTAAGAACCAGTCAGAAGAGGCACCAAAGGGTCATTGCTAAGGAAATTCTTGAAAGCTAGCAGAGCCCCATCGGGCTCCTTCCAGCAACGCCTTAACTCTCTAAACTCTAAACCCCAAACCCTGAACCCTAAACCCAAAGCCCTAAACCAAAATCCGCGACCCCTTATCGACCCAAACACCCAAACTCTTCCGCGTTTCGTGCCAAAGTACAAAACCCATGGTGCAATGCCCAGTAACACCCTCGTGCGAGAGACGGGCAAAAAGCCGTAACCCTAAAACTTAAACCCCAAAAACCCTAAAACACTAAGCCCTAAAACCTAAAACCCTAAACCCCTAAATCCCTGAACCCTAAACCCCAAAAAAATACCCTCAACCCTAAACCCCAAAACCCTGCAACCCAGCCTCTGAACCTCACCTCCTAAAACAACCTGCAATCCGAAGCCCGATGCTCCCCAAAAGTTCAATCCCAATGAAAGTCCTAAACCCTAAAACTCTAAAGCCCTAAAGCCCTAAACCCTAAAACCCTAAAGCCCTAAAACCCTAAAGCCCTAAAACCCTAAAACCCTAAATCCCTAAAGCCCTAAAACCCCCTAAAACCCCCTAAAACCCTAAACCATAAAAACCCTAAGTCCTAAATCCGAAAGCTCCAAACTCACAAAAGGCAAAGGCGCTTGCTGGAGCAGTCGCTCCAAGGGCTGCATGCTTCCGTCTTGGCCATACCGTCGTTGCACATCGTGATTCAGTACCTTAGGGTTTCGGGTTTCGGGGTTTAGGGTTTGGGGGTTTAGGGTTTTAGGGTTTAGGGTCCGCGCGTTGAGGATGGGTTTTCAATGTGTTAATTAAGACGGTCTTGTTCACTGTTGCATTCTGGTTCCCTGTTGGGGTCATATTAAAAATGATCATTCTTAATCCTTATTAGGGTTTTATTATAACAAAAATGTAAAATTATGTCTAACAAGGACCCAGCATTCGACAGTTCGCTAGGAGGTCGGATTTCCCGTGCAGCTTGGACATCCAGTTCCTGGGTCGAGACACGAGGCGTGTTCGACCCGCGACACCCTGCACCAAACCGCGGTTGAGGTTTAGGGGCTTAGGGGCTTAGGGGTTTAGGGGTTTAGGGCTTTAGGGGTTTAGGGGTTTAGGGGTTTAGGGCATCAAGGGTTTAGGAGTTTAGGGCTTAGGGCTTTAGTGCTTTAGGGGTTTAGGTTTTTAGGGCTTAGGGTTTTAGGGTGTTACTATGTCGGGGCTTTCGGGGTTTTAGAGCTTAGGGCTTTTGGGATCCAAGAAGACCTTCCGTAACTGCCGCAACTCGAGGATTCACGTTGATGTTTCGGGGTGTAAGGGTTTAGGAAGTTTAGGGTTTAGGGTTTAGGATTCAGGGTTTAGGGTGTAAGGGTTTAGGGTTCAGGGTTGAGGGCTTAGGGCTTAGGGTTTAGGGTGTCAGGGTTTAGGTTCCAGAACCCTGAAGACTCTGAAGACCTTGAAGCTGACGAACGACTCAAGTGCAAACCCGCCGACTGAAACCCCCGTGTCATTAAGGATCCTAGCCGTAAGATCCACACATGTAACTCCTACTTAAGGGAGGTGAGTTCGGGACGGTTGGGATTCAGGGTGTACATCGCAAGCCCTGCGGGTCCAGTTCAGATACGTGTGACCATGGACCCTCCATGGGTTTAGGGGTTAGGGTTTAGGGTTTAGGGCTTAGGGTTTATAAAGTTTAGGGTTCAGGGGTTATTAGGGTTTAGGGAAAGAAAAGGAAGCTACCACCGAAGCGAGCAAGCGGCGGCTTGCAGCGAGGCATCTCGGGCCGTCTCCAGCAAAGAGGTTGTTTCGGACAGGGAGAGATCCAGCTCAAGCAGGATTTCCTGAAAAAAGTTGGGGAGTTTGGGGGTTTCGGGTTTAGGGTTTAGGGTTTACAAGGTTTAGGGTTTAGGGTTTAGCGGTTTCCTACACCCCTCAAAACCCTAAACCCAAAACCCCTCAACCCTAGCCTAAACCCTGAACCCAGCAAACCCAAAACCCCTAAACCCTAGGGCCCAGCGGTTGTATGGGGTAAGTTTAAACTAGAAGCCTGCGAAGGAGGCTGAAGGTAAGGGTTTCGGACCCAGACACTTGTAAAAACTGGGCTCGTGTTACTAGGTTCCCCAGTAACCCCTTAATAATAAGGGTACCCTTTTTCTTAATATTCGGCTTTAATAAGGGGACCCCAAACTAAAAAGGGCAAAAGGGTACTACTGGGGCACCTAGTTAAAGGAGTTAATTTATGTTACCATAATAGGGATCTATAGTAAATAGTAGGGTGTCCTTATTGTAGTAACTTAAGCTAAATCCCTTAGCAAGAATCCAGAAAAGAGCCCCGAATTCCTGACCCAAGATACTGCAGAAGCATGCTGAGGTAGCTCTAGTGGGGGCCCCTGCCAAAACCGTCGAGCCGAATCCTAAACCCGAAACCCTCAACCCTGAAGCTGTAAATCCCATATCCTTAACCCAGAGCCCCAAATCTAAACCGTCAACCCTAAACCCCAAAGTCCCTAAAGCCTAAGCCCTAAACATTCAACCCTTAACACTGAACCCTGAACCTGAAGCGTCGGAGCCTTAAAGGCCTGAACAACAGTCCACAACATCCTCGACCCTAATGCCTAAGGCACAGAGTGCACTTTCAGAAGGATCCTAGCTACGAGCCTGAAGTGTAAAGGCCCCAAAACGCTCTAAGACTCCAAAGCCATGACCAGTCGAAGCCAGAAAGTTGGAACATCAGGGTTCTGGGGTTTAGGGTTTCATGATCCAGATAGATGTGCGACACAGGCTGGAAAGAGACGATGCTCAGAAACAGGAAAGCAGTGCCCCTAAGGCAACGTATAAGGAGTCATTGCTGGAGCCCACTGCAAGATTCTCAAATACTTGGAGGAGATTTCCCCAATGCTTTGTGGGGTACCCATGAATAGGCACCCACAAAGAGACAGTGCACGACTCTTTCAGTAGAACCTCCCCGCCCTGTCGGAACCCTTGAAAACCTCTCTAAAGGAGTCTTAATTTAGAACCCAGAAGCCTACATAATTACAACAATATTAGGGTTCCTTTTATGATACTTACACAATATTATATATATATATTTTTTTATGCCCCCCCCCCCCAAACCATAGTCTACATACTACCCACTACCCTAAGGGTACATGCGCCCAAACCGTATAATCTTTGGTCTCAGAGTAGTCCCTATGTAGGTACTTCACCTGTATACTATGTGGGTACATGGACCCTTCGGGAAATGCAAATCCACCGACAGAGGATTGTATAGGAACCCTGATGGTATGCCTTTCCAGGAACCCTCTAACAAAACCCCATTATAACCATGAACCCTAAACCCTAAACCCCTAAACCCTAAACCCCTAACCCCTAAACCCTAAACCCCTAAACCCCGAAACCCCAGACCCTAAACCCTTATCAACCCTAAACCCTAAACCCTGAACCCTAAATCCTAAATCCCTACTAGCCCCTAAACCATAAACCCCTAAAGCCTAAACCCTGAACCCTAAATCCTAAACCCCAACCCCTAAACCCTAAACCCCTACTAACCCCTAACGCCTAAACCCCTAAAGCCTAAACCCTGAACCCTGAACCCTAAACCTTAAACCCCTAAAACCCCTAAACCCCTAAACCCTTTAATCCCTAAACCCCTAACCCCTAATTCCCCAAAAAAATGAAGGCCGAGAAGGCTGTTAAGGCTTCCCTGAGCTCGCTCCTCCAGGTCCTCGAGGTACTTGCTTGAGGGCTGGCTCCTTGGGGATCTTGGCTCATTAGGGTTCAGAGTTTAGGGCTTAGGGTTCAGGGTTTAGGGCTTAGGGTTTAGGGTTCAGAGTTTAGGGTTTAGGATTCAGAGTTTTAGGGTTTAGGGTTTTAGGGTTTAGGGCTTGGGGTTATAAGGATTACAAAGGGCTCTTTGTGGCCTGTGGCTTCCAGGTGTTTGGGTACCTTCCAAGCGGAGCAAGAGTCTAGGACATTTTCAGGTGGGTAGTTACCGATGTAGGAGCCATATAAGGTCTATATACCTTATAGAAGCCTTATAGACCTTGTTTTACCCTAAACTCCCCCACCCTGCCGGCCCCTTTAAAAGAGGTTGAGGACCTATCTTTGGATGTTTGAGGCTTGGGCTTGAACCCTAAAGCCCTAAACGAGGGCTTGAGGGCTTGGGGTTAGAAGGGGTGGAGGCGATTGCCGTAGGGGGTTTAGGGGTTTAGGGTTTAGGGGTTTAGGGGGTTTCAGGGTTTTAGCGTTTAGGGGTTCGGGGTTTAGGGGTTTGGGGTTAGAGGCTTTGCTCCGTTTTACGGTTGGCTTTCCCTTTGCTCTCTGCGATCTAGGAGAGTCAGAATCCAGGCTGCCTGGTACCAAGTTCCCTGAACGGCAAGGGTTTAGGGCTTAGGGTTTAATTGGGGTTTAGGGTTTAGGGTTTAATTAGGGTTTAGGGTTTAGGGTAATCCCTAAAACAACTCAGCCACACACCCCTACGGAATTCCTTTGCCCTGGTATTAGAGGTGGAGAGTTTAGGGTATATAGGGCTTCTATAAGGCTTCTATAAGGTATATAGGACCTGCTATAAGGCTCACCTGAAAATGTCCTAGATGATACCAGCAAAGGCGAAAACTGTAGGCCTGGCGCTAGTGTATGTGGACCCTAAACCCTAAACTTAAACCCTACAGCCCTGAACCGTCTATGACCCAAGACTACGAGTTGCAGGTGCAGGAACTTCCCCAAGAGATTTCGACCCCAAAGCCTGAGCCCTGAAATCGCCCCAAATAACCCAAAATCCTCAGCCGTTTAACCCCGTGAAACGTCCCAACCCCACAAACCCTAAGCCAAAAAACCCTAAGCAATAGACAACCGCTATTAGAACCCTAACGGAGAGCCCTTTAAATTAAAGGACCCTCCCCCCCCGCCAAAGATAGAAACCTTGAAGGAACCCCTAAAGGCACTCTCCCTCAACCTTGACCCCCGGTAGAGTACCCGAGAGACGGGAACCCTTAGATATTCCCCACAGAGCCCCCCCTTATGGAGCCTTAAACTCTAAACCCTAAACCCTAAGCCTTAAACCCTAAACCCGAAACCCTAAACCCGAAACCCTAAGCCTTAAACCCGAAACCCTAAACCCGAAACCCTAAGCCTTAAACCCTCAACCCGAAACCCTAAACCCTACCGAGCCCCCCTTATAGAACCTTAAAGGAGCCTCCCCGGGGGGCCCCCACAGTTCCTTTTTTCGGGGAAGACTTATGCCCAAAACATAGAAGAAATTCGTAGGTAATTTCTACTACTGAGCACGGAAACCCTGATTCTAAATAACCTGTACCCCAGTACCTTATATAAAAACCCTAAACCCTGACTACTGTCTACGGTGCAAGTACTCAGGAGCCTGTGGGCCCTAAACCCTAAACCCCATAAGCCCTAATGTAGGAACCTGATTAGGGTTTAGGGTGAAACCCTGGCCCTATAACCCCAATATATTAGGATTCATTTTAAAAACCCTAGTAAGGACCCAGGGTTGCTTAATCAGGTTCCTATATTAAACCCTGAACCCTTAAACCTTTGAAGAAACCTTAAGCCGGGCTTCGGGAAGGCCAAGCGGAAGAGCTGAGGAATTTGACTCGCCGTGGCCTCGCAGCAGATTTCCCAGGTCCGCTTCGCGTCCGAGCCAGGCCTTTGAGGGATGTGGGCAATGTAGTTTTGAAGGCGTTGTTTAATGATTTGGTAAAGGTTTGGTGAATATATATATATATACACATATATATATATAATTACATATATATATATACACATGCATATACACATATATACATATATATACATATATACATATATACATATATACATATATACATATATACATATATACATATATACATACATGTGTATATATATATCTATCTATACATATATATATATATGTATATCCATATATTATACATACATAGAAGTCAGGGTTTTAATACCCTTGGCTGTTGAAGAAGCGCATGAAGATCTTTAACCACTCCAGTTATGGTAGTTTACCAAAGCCAGGCCCGTCAATATCGACCCTTTGAGTCTAAACCCCAAGCCCTAAACCCTAAACCCTAAACCCTTAAACCCAAAACCCTAAACCCTAAACCCAAAACCCAAAGCCCTCAACCCTGAACCCTGAACCCTAAACCCTAAGCCCTAAACCCTGAACCCAAAACCCAAAACCCTGAACCTGAACTGGAAGTCCCAAGGCCAAGAGCTAAAACACGGTTTGGGGTTAAACTTAGCTGCACAGCAACAGTACCCTGGCCCAAAAACAGGCTTAGGGTTTAGGGTTTGGTTGGGTTTCAGGGTGTTAACTTAGCTGCCCAGTACCCTGGCCCACAAAAGCTTAAACTTTTCTTTTAGTAGGGGGTTTAATATACAAAAAAATTGAAGTTTACCTATTGGGCTCCTAAGTTAGGGTCTGTAGGAATCCAAAAACCCAAAGACACAAATTTAGGGTTCGGGGTTCCAGGTTGTAGGGAGTACCTGGACCCCAAAGAACCTGCCTTGTTTTGTCGGGTTCCTTTATTATGCTTTCCTTATATAAATCCTTAAAGAGGTAGGTTCTTTGGGGTTGAGGTAGGTTTGGGCTTCAGGCTTTAGATCTCGGAGTTTCGGGTAATTTCTGTTTAATCAACCCTTGAAGGACAGAGGACTATTCATCAGGGCTCTACATTATACCAGACGGCCTAGTAGCTAATAATGCTGTTGCTTAGACTTATAGGGGTTTAGGGTTTAGGGTTTAGTGTTTATAGGGTTTAGGGTTTGGTGCTTTATAGGGTTTAATGTTTAGAGTTTGTAGGGTTTAAGGTTTAGGGTTTACACCAAAAAATACAACCCCCCCCCGCCAAAAAATAACAAAAAATAATAATAAACCTCGTCTGCCCCAGGTGCGCGACGCAGAAGGGATGGAGTGAACGCGACTCGCCGGGAGGGCCCAGGTCGTATCTCCAGCGGTTTGAGGGCCGACAGCAGCGAAGAAAGCATCGGACGGGGCCCCAACCTAAGCTTAGCTGCCCAAAAAAAGGTTTAGGGTTTAGGGTTTGGTTGGGTTTCAGGGTGTTACTTAGCTGCCCAGTACCCTGGCCCAAAAAAGCGTAATTTTTTTTTAGTAGGGGTTGAGAAAAGTTTACCGATGGAGACCCAAGCTAAGAGAGGTTGGGGCCCTGGGGGGTTTAGCGGTTTATGGGTTTAGGCTTAGGTGTTTTGGGGTTTAGGGTTTAGGGGTTAGCAGATTGTGGGTTTAGGATTTAGGGGTGTCGAACCATGGCCGCTCTTTTGTCTGTTATTGCGAATCAAGATCAAGAAGCTGCAGTGATGAAGGGCAAACTTAGAGACTCAGAGGATACCCTTCTCTAGTACAAGCCCACTACTACTACGACGATGGCTGCTACCACCGTAAACCCTAAACCCTAAGCCCTAAAGCCTATCCCCTAAACCCATAGCTCGACCCCGACGCCCCTAACCTCGACCCTAAACCATCAACCCATCCTAAGAGAACAAAAGTCAGTATGAAGCGAGGCAAGGGAAAGGAAAAACAACAAAACTGATAGACTCCTCATAGACTCTATCTTAGGAGCTAGGATGAAGGGGATCCTTGGGGATAGAGACCCTCTCAACAAGGTCCCTAAACCCCTGAACCCTAAACCCTGCAACCCCTAAACCTTAAACCCCAAATCCCTTCTACTACCAACCCTAAACCCTAAACCCTCAACCCCCAAACCTTAAACCCCAAATCCTTTCCTTTACTACGAAGCCGAGTCGCAGGGGAGCTCGTCGAGACTCCTCACATCCATGGCTCGCCGGAGGCTCGCGTCAGACAGATCCTCCGGAGGGTTTCGGGGTTCGAGGTTTAGGGTTAAGGGGTTAAGGGGTTTAGGGTTTAGGGGTTTAGGGGTTTAGGGCTTTAAGGGATTTTGGATTCGGGGGTTTAGGGTTTAAGGCTTCGGGTCTAGGCGGGTTTTAGGGTTTAGGGGTTCAGGGCCTCCGGAGCGGCGTAGTGGAAGTGGAAGTGCTGAGCACCTCACATGTTCAGGCGCTCCAAGTCAAGGTTTGTGGCTTGGGGCTTGGGTTTACCCTAAGGCTCCAAGGACTCAGATTTTTAAGGCTTTTGGGCCCAACGACCATACTAATATAAGCCTTTTGGGCTCTTTTGAGCCTTCGGGTTTAGGTTTAGCCTCAACAAATCAGGGTCAGACGTGTGGAGTTTTGGGCAAAATAGGCACAGCACGGTTTGGGGCCATAGCATGCGACGACCACGAAGGGAGGATTTGGATTCCATGTTTAATGCTCTGAGACGCCAGACACCCTAACCCCCAAAACACTCCTAAACCCAAAACCCTGGACCGCAAACCCTAGTAGCTGGAGAGTAAACGAAAAGCATAGTTAGTACAGCATAGTATAGTATAGTAAGAAAAGTACAGTATAGTATAATATAGTATATAGTATAGTATAGTATAGAAAAGTAGAGTGTAGTCTAGCACATAGTGTAGGACATAGCATAGGGCTTCGAAGTCTAAGGGGGGCTTTCTGGTGTCCTGAATGGCTAAAGAACACGGTATAGTATGGCTTCGGGCTTCTGCAGCTTAAAGGTTTGATCAACGGTTCCGAAAGCCCACGCGAGTTTAGGGTTTCGGGTTTTTGTATAGGGTTTTAGGGTTTAGGGTTCCTACAGGGTTACGGGTTCAGGGTTTAGGGTTCGTACAGGATTAAGGGTTTAGGGGTTTAGGGTTCGTATGGGGTTACAGGTTTAGGGGTTTAGCTTTTATATAGGCTCGTATCAGAAAAGCCGCTGAGCGCATGCCAGTGGCCCTGCACGATGCTCAGCGTGCGGCGAGTGATCTCCTTGGATCCGGGTCTTCTGGGGGGGTGATGCGGTTGATGGTTTAGGGTTTAGGGTTTTAGGGTGTTAGGGTTTTGGGGTTTTAGGGTGTTAGGGTTTAGGGTTTTAGGGTGTTAGGGTTTTGGGGTTTTAGGGTTTAGGGTTTTAGGGTTTAGGGTTTTAGGTTTTAGGGTTTATAGGGTGATGATATAAATCCTGCAGTACCCATAATAAGGACTATACCATAATTCCCATGGTTTAGGGGTCCTAAAAGTACTGCAGGGTTTCTATCATCAACAATACCAACTGAGGGACTGAGTGTCCCAGCCCAAAAAGAAAGGCTAGCCGCTTAAATTATAGTGGGATGATATAAGCCCCAAAAGGTCAAAGGTAACCCAACCTACTTGGCCCCTAAGGCAAGAATCAAGGGGGTCTTGTAGGTGAAATAGGAGTCCTTGCGTAAGAGATTTTTTGTAGAGTGTCGGAGGATTTTGGGCTCTGAGGGGACCTTTATAATCAGAATAGTTAGGGCTTTGGGGGTTTAGGGTTTAGGGTTGGGGTAGAGTGAAGTCTACTTAGAATATGGAACCGGAAGGAATAAATTGTTCTATGTGTTCAGGCTTCTATACTACCAAGTTCTAGGATTCCCCTCTGGGAATAAAAAGGGCTCCCTTTTTGGTATGGGGTAGTTTTACAAAAACCCTAAGCCTTGGATTCGTATATCCAGAGACTCCAGTATCGCTTAATTAAGGAATATATACCTTAAATCTTACTGGGGTTCCTATTGTAATTTAAGGCATATTCCTTAATTAAGGGATATTGGAGTCTCTGGGCATGTCATCATGAGGTACAGGGATGTTCACTCGCCAGGGTCTACTTTGAGCTTAGAGGTAGGTGTGCCGCCAAGAAGCTTGGCCTTGCCGAGCTCTTGGACTCTTGGATTTAGGCTTTGCGGTTTTAGGGTTAGGGTTTAGGGCTTTGGGTTTTGGGTTTCGGGTTTAGGTGATGTTGTTCCTTCAAAACGGCGGGTCTTGGCAAGGGCTTGGAATTCAGGTGTTGGAGCTTTGGGATTAAACGGGACATATGGCGTAGGGTGTATGAATAACCAAGGACAATCGACGCTTTTCTGCTGTGACGACACGGAGCCGGAAAATCAAACTCGAAAGAAGGCAATTGGTTTGCTGCCGGAGCACACATATACCCTTAACTCCAAACCCTAAACTGATATGACTCATATACATCAAACCCTCAACCCTGAAACGACAAACGTACACAGATGGAAACACAAACGTTGACCAATAAACAAATTCACGAATACATGAATAAACATGAAGCGAATAGGAACATACCTAACAGATCAATGAATACACAAAAAAGCAAACACAACAAGACAAGCACATCATGAGCTAAACAAACAACAAAGACAAGCACATAGAGCACTGTTTCAATTAAACAAGCGAATACCGATGCTTGTCGACTCTCTCTCTCTCTCTATATATATATATATTTATTTATTTATTTATATGTATGTATGTATGTATGTATGCCTCGGCTAGCGATGCTGATCCTCCGAATCCCTTCTTAGCGAGCTTGGGTTCAGGTCCTCTCGTCGCTGCTTATTAGCCCTTTTGTCTTTCTATGAAAAACGTCCGAAAGGAGCCCCAAGCACCTACCCTCGCATCTTCCAAAAAGCAACTCAGGGATCCTAACACCCACATTAGACAACTGAATATATATATATATACATATATATATATGTGGATATATATATATATATATGTATGTATATGTATATATATATATATATTTGCATGTATGTATATATATATATGTGTATATATATATAGAGCGTGTAAACTCCTACAAGGCTTTAGGGCTTAGGGTTTCCGGATTCAGTTTTGACCCGTAAGAGAACCGTACCAGAAACGAGTCGCTTGGAAATCCGCAGCGTCCTTGGCGTGCTCGGCGGAGGGGCTAAACTTCCTTAGCTGCCCAGTACCCTAGGGTTTAGGGTTTAGGGCCCGGTGCCCTGGCCCAAAAAAGCTTAAACTTTTCTTTTAGTAGGGGTGTAATATACCAAAAAAATTAAAAGTTTACCTATTGGGCTCCTAAGCTTCTGCAAGGCCGCGTAGCGATGCAGCAGAATGGCGAAGTACTTCCGCACTGAAGGCGGCCTGACAGCGTTCGCGAAACCTCCCCAAAACCCAGAAAATCCTCACTAAACCCTGAAACCGACCTCCTGAACCTTCATTAAACCCTAATCTGCGTTGATGCTGGTTGCAATTTTGCCGGTCTCAACCCCAGGGCGAAGGGCGCATGCGCACATGTAGTATATACTCTACAGTACGGACATAGGGACTAAATTAAGGCCAGAGGGTATACAAATATATGTATAGATAGATAGATAGATAGATAGATAGGTAGGTAGATAGATAGATAGATAGATAGATAGATAGAGAGAGAGATATGGTTTAGAGTTTAGGGTTTAGGGTTTGTATGTGTGTATATATACATATACACATATATGTATATACATATATACATATATATATATACACATATGTATATATATATACATAGTATATATATACATATATATGTGTAATATGCAGATGGACCCTTAGGTTAGGCCGTCTCAACTCGTGGCAGGGAACCTTTGACTTCAAAATCAGCTCATGCCTTAAAAAGTGGTTTTAGAGGTTTGGGCTGTAGGCTAGAACCTCGCGTTTAGGGTTCAAGGCCTAGGGGTTTAGAGTTCAGGGTTTTGGACTGGGGGTTTAGGGTTTTGGGCTGTAGACTAGAACCTTCCAGGCCCTGAATCTCTTAGGGGCCGAGTACCTTAGCCCAAAAACGGGTAACCGATTGAATTATAGTAGGTCTATATAAGCCCCAAAAGGGTAAAGGTTACTTAAGATCTTATCAACCCTAGAACCTCACTTAAAACAAAAAACTGGGCCTCCAAGACAGCACAGATCATTAAATGCTGAATGCCAACCGGTATGCCCTAAACCCTAAACCCCTAACTGCTAACCCAAAGCCTAAACGCCCTAAACCCTAAACCCCTAACTGCTAACCCCCAAGAAAATTGGCCTGAGGATGGCAGCAGTTTGGTTGAAGCCTTGCTGAGCCTCACTTGCTGAGGTCTTTTTGGAAAGAGTGCGGCCAAGGGTGTAACCCTAGACCCCAAACCCCTAAACCCTGAACCCCAAACCTAAGAAACCCTGGCCCTCCGACCCCAAATTTTTCAGGATCCCTGATAAAGAAGGAGGCGCGCCTACTTCGCATAGGGTTTAGGGGTTTAGGGTTTTGGGTTTTGGGGGTTTAGGGGTTTAGGGTTTTGGGGTGTTGGGGTTTAGAAATTTGGGGTTTAGGGGTTTAGGGTTTTGGGGTTTAGGGGTTTAGGGTTTAGGGCTTTAGGGTTTTGGGGTTTAGGGTTTTGGGGTTTAGGGTATCACTATGTTTGTTGCATTTGCAGCAAAGCCATAATCAAAAACAACAGATGAGCAACCATCTGTAATCACGCATTGATAACGCAGACACTCAAATACACACTTTGCAAAGATCTGTAAACACCGTACAGTACTGCAACTTACCACATAGTGCGGTATGAACCGCATGCAAATCAATGAATACCCTGCAAATCCCAAATCAACACTGTACGAAACCCATACAAACCCAAAAACACATATACTTATTTCTCTATTTATCTGTTTATTGATTTGATTACTTATTTATGTCTATATATATATATACAT
>CAJNJA010005650.1:0-17545 GCA_905231915.1 Symbiodinium necroappetens
AAAAAAAAAAACTCCCTAAACCCGGAAACCCCAACCCAAAACACTGGCCGCAATCCAAACACCAAACTGTCCCAAAGCTAAAGCCAGGGTAGAATACCGACTTGCTGTCGGGTTTAGCAAGGTGTCCGAGGCTCCTGGATCAGGGTGTACAGCCTGCTGTGGAGGTTTCCATGACTTGGGGTTTAGGGTTTCATGGTTTAGGAGCTCGTGCTGAAGAGATTTGTGGTTTGGTGTTTACGGTTCAGGAATCTTAGTTGCTGATTTCACAAGCATAAAAAAGTGTACTTTCAGTTCTATAAGAGATCATATTATCTCAAAAAAGTGTA
Organism: Symbiodinium necroappetens; assembly: GCA_905231915.1. Taxonomy (NCBI): domain Eukaryota; class Dinophyceae; order Suessiales; family Symbiodiniaceae; genus Symbiodinium; species Symbiodinium necroappetens. The sequence continues at coordinate 327 of CAJNJA010005650.1, forward strand.
AAGTGTAGTAATTCAGCTGCTAAGGAATACTTGCTTAAGCGCTTCGGGTTGAGGTCTTAGGACGATCTTGTGCATGCCCTTGCGTTCAAGGGACTAAGGAGAGATCCTTAAAGGGACCCTTGGGGTGATATAGGGGCTTTATGAGACTATATAAGAGGTATATAAGGGTTGTATAGGGTATTAGGATTAGGGGTCCCTTCTAGGGGTCCCTCCTATTGTGCATCCCCTTGCATGCTCCGGACGAGCCTTTGCCGACAGCTACGCAATCATCACCTGCCCAGACCCCTTAATCGATCTTGCACATCGAACCCGCAACAAAGTATCCTACCATTATATGGGCTGAAATACCTGAAGCTTCCATAACCTCTTATTGGTTGTAGCTTCTTATTGTAAGCCCGGGTGTAGCATTGATAGGGACCCCCTAAACCCTAAACCCTGAACCCCTATGTAAACCCTAAACCCAGGTCCCTTGTTTGGATAATCGAACTTGTACAGCCTCCACCCAGAGACTCCCAAACACCTCATTAAGGAAGGTCACCAAAATCCGAGTGAGGGCATTCAGGGGTCCCCTTCTGACGTAGCTTAGCCGCTGAGTTCATAAGCATCAAAAAAGTGTACACTTTCAGTTCTAGACGGGATCATAGTATTCCCAAAAAGCTTAAAGTGTACTCATTCAGCCACTAAGTTTTTGTGGTGTATATTTAGAATCCTATAAGGTCATCCCAAAAAGGAACTACTGAGGGGCCTATGGGTAGCGTATACTCCGAGGTGTGTTGGAGTCTCTGGGTGCATGCCAGCCTGAAGCCTGACTAACTTGAACAGGAGAAGGGTTTAGGGTTTAGGGTTTAGGGTTCAGAATTTATCAACCAATCAACGACTAACATATTTAAGCTATTTTAAGCTTCTATATTAAACTTACTTCCCCAACAAGCCAGGGAAATAAAAGGTTACACTTTCAGATTGCTGCTAAATTATAGGAACCCCAAAAGTTTAAGGGTTGGGTATTGGGGAACTAAGTTTAGGGTTGAGAATTTATCAACCAATCATCGAATATCGCGCACTGGATGAACCAAATACAGAAGCCGAATACTCAGACGAGAATTTTCGGGGGAATCCTGTACTATCAAGTACATTCACCTCACGGAGAAGGCTTGCTGCCTGAAGCAAGCCGCATATCATGCGTTTTAGGTTTTCGGGTTTAGGGTTTAGGATTATTGGTCCAGGGTTTAGGGTTTTTAGGGTTTAGGGTTTTAGGGTTTAGGGTTTAGGATTGTATTCGTCATCCATTCCACGACTAAGGCTGTTGCCAGCCTTTCCCATTTCCCGCGCGATCCCCCAGCTTGCTCTCGGACCCGGGCAAAGGTCCTGTCCACCCCCGCTCACACCGGTTACCGCGTCCCGCCGGCGCTCCCTTGGGTGGCCTATGGGCGAATAGGCGATTGCCCAGGATGCCCACCCTCCTCGCAAATCCCCTGTGAATATCTTTGGGATCTACTTCAGCTTTTGAGGTCTGTTCCCTTGAAGACCCAAACCAGCCAAGCAGTCTGAAATGCAGTTCCAGCAGCTGCGAACGAACCCAGATCCAGTGTGGAGTACTTCCACATCTACAATGTTACAGGGGCCCTAAACCCTAAACCCTAAATCCCTAATCCCTAAACCTACAATGTTAATGGGGTGGAGGTTCGCCCGGAGATGACAAAACCCTTTCAGAAAGGAATCTACTCTAGATCATAGCCCTTCATGTCGCCCTTATGGAGAATCGACATACTGCCCGTTCTGGCGAACCTTATAGAAATCCTTACTTCCCCAATAAGCCATAAAAAAAAGGGTTGGGTATTGGGGAGATGTGTAGAATCCCTTATAGAGCCTCCAAGTCGCTTTACATGGCGTTCAAGGGTTTACTTGGAGGGTCGGGGGACTTAGTAACTACTTATTTTATGGACTTATAAGTATCATAACCCCAATTAGGATCCCATTTAGAGTACTTATAACTCTACGTCATATCTACTTACTAAGTCCCCCGACCCTCCATGTAAACCCTAAACCCTACACCTTAAACCCTAAACCCTAAACCTTATAATTTCGATAAACCCTAAGACAGCTAACCCCCCCCCCCCCAGAACCCTCGCCTGCAGGTCCCTACATGGGGTTTAGGGCTTAGGGTTTAGGGATAATGATTTTTTGGACTCCCTTCTCCCTAAACCCATTTTATTGAATTGTAAATTTAAACCCTAAACCCTTCACCCTTAACCCTAACACCCTAAACCCTAAACCCTAAACCCTAAAACGCTAAACCCTAAACCCTAAATCCCTAAACCCTTAAACCCTAAAGGGTAGAGCCTCCGAGGCGCCTTACAAACTGCATGACCGAGCCTCGGTTGGATCTCTTAGACGCTAGGGGTGGGCTCACTTTGTCTTCAACGAAGGAGCAGAACCCTCCTGCAATGGCCTCATATAGGGGTTTCCAAATTAGGGTTTGGGTTTAGGCGTTAGGGTTTAGGGTTCAGGGTTCAGTGTTTAGGGTTTAGGAATAGGTAGTCCAACTAATCAGTATATTGCATCCCCATGTTGTCCCTGCAAACGAAGAAGGTACATTTTTGTTGCCCAAACCGCATATAGCAAAAACTATCAGAGGAGACGGAACTTCGATCGCGCCTTTGAGTTCCAGGAACAGGCCAAACCTCTTCTCTACCCACAACGAAACCAAACCAACAAACAGCAAAGTAGAAGAGTATGGCATAACGTAAATCTCAAGGACATGAAACCGTGCCTTCTTCGTCATCCGTGCCATCTGAGCCATCTGATGTCACGGGCGCCTGCAGCTGGCATGAGAAAGGGTCTAAACACTTAGTAAGCCTTTCCCGTTCTCGTCCCTGTACAGACATGCCATACGACACACCAAACCCTGTTCCAATTTGTTGCGGCCCCTACGTTACTCAAGTTGCGACGACCCCTCGACGAAGGCAAGCAAAGCAACGTTTTTGTTGGAGACTCCTCTCCATAGCAGGAGCCTTAGGGCCTCGGTTTAAAAGCAACACCAACAAAGGAAAGAACCCCAAATACATCCTAGGTAGACATCAAGTTCTAGGATCTTGGTTGAACCCGAGTTTCGGTAAAGGCATGTCTGCTGGACAAGACTGGTTGGCCCTTTAAAGCCTCTGAAAAATATTAGTAAATAGGGTCCCCTTAGGCCCAATAAGGGAAAATATAAAGATTGGATTTTGTTTTCGGGGTCGAGGCCTGATCATGCAAAGCTGCCCGGTCTTCTGCAACAGCGGAAGGCTGTGAGCCGGCAGGCAAGGCGGTGTCCGGAGAGGATGCCATCTGGATCTGCATCAGAAGGGACCCGACCTACCCTAAACCCTAAGCTTCCTAAACCCTAAACCCGGGTCTGTTCTCATCGTGTCCTGCTCAACTCTCGCCCGGACATCTGGGGCTTGAGCAAGCATGCCAACTGCCGAACCTTTCGTCGAAGACTGCAAGAGGACCCCCAAAAAGGCACCTACATGGAAGGTGTACTGTAACCTAGTAAAGCCAACTATTTTGTAGGGTCCCTATAAATTCTATAGTACGGTTCAGAATAAAAACCTACATAAAAGTAGGTTACGGTAGAATAAGTATCCAGACGGCCTCTCGAGTGAAAGTGACACCTAAGTGAAGCATCAACCGCTGAATCTAGACCCAAAGCCCCCAAAACAGCCGATGCTTAGGGTTTAGGGTTTAGGATCAATGCCCTGCAAACCCTGGACTGGCTTTTGGGCTTCCGGTCTCAGGTATAAGGGGTTGGTTGAGCGAGGTTTTGAATCTGTGGATATTTCAGCTCCAAACCCCCGAGTCCCAACGGCCCTAAGCCCAAATCACTTAAACAATGAACCCCAAAAACACTGAAGCCAAGGCATAAACCTACCGCTAAACCCTACAACCCCTTAAAACCTAAACCTTGCAGCCCCGAAGCCCTAAACGTTGTGTCCTACAACCCCTCAGCCCCAAACCCGAAACCTAAGCCTTGCAACTTAAACTCGATAACGCCAAATCCTGAGCTACCTTAGGCGTAAGCCGTAAGCCCATGAATCATGGCCATCATGGCGCCTGGAACCACTTCTAAAAAGTCAGCTTTTTAGACCGTATGAAAATGAACCAAGGCAGCCGGTCCCCCAAAGTTAAGGCACTGTCTGGCTAAGTCCCGAGCCGAACCCCCCAACCCTACTTTGGCTGACTTCTGCACCCCTCCTAAAAAGTTAACTTTTATGCCTCCTTACTATAGTTCAGATAGAAACCCCAAAAAAGTTATAAAGTCCTAAGGCCCCAAGCAGAAGAACCCCCAACCCCTAAGACGGGCCTTAAACGGGTATCCTAAGTGCTTGAGCCCAAGCAAGGACGACCGTAGGGCCTGGGCGCCATGGAGCAGACAGGGGGGTTACGGTTTGGGACTTGGGGTTTTGGATTTAGGGTCTGGGTTTAGGGTTTAGGGTTTAGGGTTTGGGGTTCGGGGTTTAGGGTTTAGGTGAGTTTTGGATTTAGGGTTTGGGTCTAGGACATTTTCAATTGGGTAGTTACCGTTATAGGAGCCTTAATTGGAGGTCTATATACCTTATAGAAGCCTTATAGAAGCCCTATATACCCTAAACTCCCCAATACCCAACCTTTAAACTTTTCCCATTCTTATTATTTAATGGTAATCTGAAAGTTTAACCTTCTAGGTATAGGGTTTCGGGTGTAGTGTCTAGAGTTAAGGGTTAAGGGTTTAGGTTTAAGGTTTAGGGTTTCGGGTTTAGGGGCTTCGGGTTCAGGGTTCTGAAGACAGAGAAAGTGAGTCTTCCTCTCTGTTAACAGTCTTGAGGCACTTGCAGTTAGCTCAGCGCTTGATTTAAAGGAAACTACAGGTGGGGAGTTTAGGGTATATACGGCTTCTATAAGGCTTCTGTAAGGTATATAGACCTTCTATAAGGCTCCTATGAGGGTAACTACCCACCTGAAAATGTCCTAGATTGATTTCTTAGGCGAAAGCTGGGGGTCATAAGTCTCCTAAGGAGGGCCCGAGGGCCCTAAACCTTAAACTCCTGAACCCCACCCAAAGCTCAAACCCCTAAACCCTAAACCCGAAACCCCTGAACCCTAAACCCCGAAAACCGAAACCCTAAACCCCTAAACCCTAAACCCCTAAACCCTTAAAGGGATCCTTCAGCGTCCCTAAAAGGGATCCTAGTCGGGGTTATGGTGTTTATAATGACCTTAAACCCTAAACCCCTAAACCCTAAACCCTAAACCCCTAAACCCTAAACCCTAAACCCCGAAACCCTAAACCCTAAACTCCCCTAAACCCCCAACCCCCAAACTTAGGACCGACAGCCTGAGCCCTCGCTGGACCCGGGCATGTACCTTACTTATTTTGCTTTGAGCCTCCGAGTAAAGGGTTAGGGTTTAGGGTTTAGGTTTTAGAGTTTAGGGTTTAGGGTTACGTTACGGCTTAGAATTTGGACTTTAGGGTGCTATCTTCGGCGGCAGCAGGCCAAGCTGCCACTGCGTGGACCCCGGTGGCTGTTCGAGGGTGTAACTGCTGCCTGGGACCTGGTCTGCAGCATCCGGGTCCCCTTCCCCTCTGGCTGGTGCTGAAGTGACGTGGAGCAGCCATTTCACTGGCTTGCCACGGCTCAAAAAAGGGCTTACTGGGAGACAGAGGTTCGGCTCCAGAGGGTGGCAGCTGAAGCTGTAATTTTTCGGTTTAGGGTTTAGGGTTTAGGGATTGCGGATGTGGTCCAGCTTCTGCCTGAGCGGAGGAATCTTCAGCTTCGTCAAGGTATCCCGCAGAAACCCGTAACCCGAAAACTGCAGGGCATCCGGACATATACCATAGTTACATTGTTTGAGCCTTCAAGTAGCCATGCGAAGACAAGGCCCTACCCAGAGAGCCCAATGCCCCGTAATCAAGGAATATACCTTAAATCATAATACTAAGCCCCGTATAATTTAAGGTATATTCCTTAATTCAGGGATATTGGGCTCTCTGCGTACAGGGTTTCGGTTTAGGGTATAGGGCTTAGGGTTTGTGCTTTAGACTACGGGGGTAGGGTAGACCTTTGGTGTGGTCTATAAGCTCTCTTCCTTTATAAAGTGCCGCAGTATTCGGATCCATCTTATCTGGGCTGACTTCTAGAAGTTAAACTTTTAGCCTACTTAATATAGTTCATAGATAAACCCAAAAAGTTAAAGTCCGAAGACCCAACCAGAAGAACGCCAAATAGTTATAGTCCCATTTCAGGTAGGGGAGTTTCTGAACCCAGAGAGCCCAATACCCCTCAATGAAGGAAGCCTTAAATTATAAGGGGCTTAATATTATGATTGAAGGTAGATTCCTTAATTGACGGGTATCGGGCTCTCTGGGAATCGGAGGTCTACATGAGTAGCCTAAGCCTAGGCCCGCTAATCCCGACTCCAAGGCTCAGTGAATCCCAGAGAGCCCAATGCCCCCTAATTAAGGAATATACCTTAAATCATAATACTAAGCCCCGTATAAGTTAAGGTCTATTCCTTAACTAAGGGGCATTGGGCTCTGTATCCCACTGAGTATTATGATTTACAGTGTATTGCTTAATTAAGGGGTATTGGGCTCTCTGGGATAGGGTATACTTGGGGGTCTAAGTCAGAAAGTGGGGGTCACTGAGATCTCATGGTTGGCAGAACTGTGGTCTTAGCAATAATCTCCCGGGCCTCTCCGGGTATAGGGTTTAGGGTTTGCCGATTAGGATTTAGGGTTTAGGGCATCCCCCAGAAACCCGTAACCCTATAAAACCCTAAAGCCCTAAAGCCCTAAACCCAAACTACCGTAAAACCCTAAACCCTAAACCCTAAAACTCAAGAGCCCAGTTAGACTCAGGGCTCTGGCACCAAACAAATTGCCAGGTGCGTTCGCAGCGAGACGCTCCTTTCGCTGCTTGGAGGGTCGGGGGACTTAGTATCTAGTTATTTGATAGACTTATAAGTACAATAACCCCAATTAGGTACCCGTTTAGGGTACTTATAACTCTACTTAATATGTACTTACTAAGTCCTCCGACCCTCCAGGTGGCTCAGTATAGTTGGAGTTCTAAGTTGTAGGTGCTCTAAGCGTGGTTATCCGACTCCTAATAAGTAGGATAGCCACACGTAGATGACTTTTACCTCAACATCTCAGTTCCAAAAATGTGGGTCCCTTTTTAGGTCCCCGGCACCTTTATGAGAAGGATAGAAATCCTGCATTACCTGAAAGACCCAAAACTACGAGAATTATTCTTCCTTATTATGGGTGATGCAGGATTTATATCATCGACTGTAATTTAGAGAACTACCCAAAACCTGCTGACCAAATCCCTCAGTCCCTGAGCTTTCAAGCAGGCCTCAGGGTTTATGGGTTTGGGGTTCAGGATTCAGGGTTCAGGGTTTGGGGTGTAGGGTTTTGGGGCTCAGGGTTTAGTAATTTAGGGGTTTAAGGGTTTAAGGGTTTAGGGTTCAGGGTTTGGGTTCTAGGGTTTGGGGTTCGGGCTCTGGGTTTGGGGCTGTGAGAGAAGCCTTAAATCAACCCTGACCCCAAAACCCAAAACTCCGAACCCAACCACTAAAACCAAAACCGAAAGCCCTAAATCATGAACCCTCAAAACCCCCAAAAACAAACCATGATTTGATAGAACCCTTACAGGAACCCTATTTCATACAAGGCCCTGCATTCCAAGTAAAGGCAAGGATTACATCATAATATTGCATCCCAACGCCCGGAACACTAATGTCCCAAACCCCCCAGTCCCAAAACCCTAAACCCGTGCTAAAGGATAGGTTGAGGTCGAGGCTTCAGGTGTAGGGCTTACTGAATGGGGCTTCAGGGCTCACTACAGGGTTGAGGAGATTAGGGTTAACCCTAAACCCTAAACACCTAAACCCCTAAGCCCCTAAGCCCCTAAGCCCCTAAACCCCTAAACCCCTAAACCCCTGAACCACTGAACCCCTAAACCCTAAACCCCTAAACCCCTGAATCCTAAACCCCTAAACCCCGAAACCCCATGCCCCAAACCCCTAAACCCCTAAACCCCTAACCCCCTAAACCTACACGGTTCATGTTGAAAGGCTATAGGGAACCACGAGCCCCACTCTCTCCCCCCCTTTGGGAACAGTCCTCTACCGGGCCCCCGGCCACTTTTGTTTGGGGGAGTATATATAGGGCTTAGGGTTTAGGGTTTAGGCTTTAGAAGTGTTGCAATGGCCCTCTCATGGCTTCCATCCTGTGTGGCCTGCAAAGGCTTCGTTGATGGGGTCTGGGCATGGCCTAGCCCCGACAGCATGAACTGGACAAGGGGTTTAGGGTTTAGGGGTTTCGGCTCTAGGGCTTAGGGGTTTAGGGTTTGGGGTTTAGGGGTTTAGGGTTTAGCGTTTAGGGATCTTGCAAGGCATGGGTCCTCGGAGCTGCATGGCCAAATGTGGCAGGAGGCGTCGGTGGTGCCCATTTCTGCAGTAACTGAACCACAGCCCCCCATGATAGCTCAGCTTGGCCTGGATGGGGATTTGCTGCGACTCCATCACAGACCAGCCGTAGGCCGGACGGCGCGAAATTTCGGAGACGTCCACCGTCAGAAGCTTGCGCAGGGACTCCTTCTGCAGCAAAGCCAAGTCGTCACCGTTCGAATACAGCACTTTACCGCTGCCGGCTGCGTAGGGCCGCAGAACTTTCTTCACCTTGGCCCGCAGGCATAAGACATTAATTCCCTCAGAGCTGCGCCAGCGAATCCGGCAAGTAGCATCTCTATATTTTCAAAACAATCTGTTTTCAAAACAATCAGCTTCACGCAGAAATCATTTCATAGATGGTTACCTGATGATGGGAGGTGGCAATCATCCGGAAGCCGCGCCCAACCCAGGGTCAAGTCTGTCATACATGGCTCTTTTGCCTCAACATCCTTCCCTTTGCTTGATTATCTTTCTTCCCCCATAAGCCAGGGAGATAAATGGTTAAAGTTTCGGGTGTTGGGGAACTAAGTTGATAATGTTCTGGCATGGTGGCTTCAGCTACCTTAACCTACCAAAACCTACTTTTTTGTAGGGTCCCTATAAATTCCAGATTAGGGTCTGCAATAAGAACCTGCACAAAAGGATGTTATGGTAGCTTAAGGTAGGTCTAAGACACTGGCTACCGAGCGCTCCAGGAGGAGTTCTTGCCCCTTTCACGGCTGCACTGTGGCCCGACTACACCATAAAACTTAGCTGCTGACTTCATAAGCACAAACAAGTGTAGACTTTCAGTTCTCTAAGGGATCATGTTATCCCAAAAAGTTTAAAGTGAACCCATTCAGCAACTAAGATTTCAATAATAGGGGCCCAGAAAAGGCTCAAGCTTTCTACCATGGGCTCTGACAGACCAAATCTACTTCAACCTACCAAAACCTACAATTTTGTAGGTTCCAATTATAAACCCTAATATGGAATTAACAAGGACCCTACAAAAAGTAGGTTCTGGTGGGCTAAGGTATACTAAGATGGCCCAGAAGCTTTAGAGCCCCAAACCAGGAGCCCCTGCCCGGTTTTAGAGCTTAGGTTTTAGGGGAGAGAGCCCAATAGCCCTGAGTAAGGGTTTAGGGTTTAGAAGGGTTTAGGGTTTAGGGTTGTTTTTTTTGAACTCCTTTTTGGGTCTGCCCACAGTAGGGTTCAGGGTTTAGGGTTCAGGGTTTAGGGTTTAGGGTAAGGAATATGCTTGAAATGGAAAGAGGCTTCATGCTCTGACTGAAGCTATACTCCTTGATTAAGGCTTCTTCCCGACTCGGGGTCTGAACCACTAAAATCCTGAAACCCGAAGCCCCTGAATCCTAAACTCTAAACTCTAAACCCTATACCTTCTCGGTAATCTGGGTTTTGGGGTACATTATACTGTTGATGATACAAATCCTGCATTACCTTAGGGACCTTAAACTATGGGAGTTGTAGTATATTCCTTAGTATGGGTAATGCAGGATTTCTATCATCAACCGTAGTATAATCAGCAGGAGGACCCCGCAACAATGGTATATTTCTAATTATTTAGGCTTCATAAACTTATAAATACAATAACCCCAATTCGGATCCCTCTCAGGGTACTTCTAACTGTCCTTAATATCTACTTACTCTTACTTCCCCAATAAGCCAGGGAAATAAAAGGTTAAACTTTCAGATTACTACTAATATATAAAAACTCAAAAAGTGTACAGGTTGGGTATTGGGGAACTAAGTACTAAAAATCCCTTAACCCTAAACCCTAAAACCCCAAACCCTAAACCCGAAATCCCTAAACCCTAAACGAATGCATCCTCCAAACCCTAAGCCCTAAACTCTAAACCCTAAGCCCGACATCCTTTTTTTGTTTGGGTACTACGTCCCCCCAATCTCGCCTCGTTGCTGAATGCATCCTCCACAGCTTGCTTCAACTCGCCGAGGCTGCTAAAGGTGGCCAACTGGCGAAGACCCGAGCTCGGAAACCCTAAACCCGGAGCCCTAAACCCTACCTTAACCTATCAAAACCTACTTTCTTGCAGGGTTCCTATAAATTCCATATTAGGGTTTGCAATAAGAACCTGCAAAAAAGTAGGTTATAGTAGCTTAAGGCAAGCCCTAAACCTTGAACCCTAAACCCTCAACACTGAGCCCTAAACCCTAAACCCAAAGCCCCAAGCCCTAAACCCTAAACCCCAAGCTCGGGTTCGGTTTAGGGGTTTTTGGGAGTTTCGGAGTTTAGGGGTTTGGGGTTTCAGAGGTTCGGTGCGGGTTCAGGGTCTAGGGCTTCCCCAGAGAGCCCAATGCCCCTTAATTCAGGAATATGGACCTTAGATTATACGGGGCTTAGTAGTATGATTTAAGGTCTATTCCTTAATTTTTGGGCATTGGGCGCTCTGGGTACCAAAACCCTGAACCATAAATGAAGCATGGGGTTTTGGGGAAATGATACTGTCACAGGCGTCAAGTTTCTGAACGGAACGAACAACCCCGGTGGGCTTGTTCGGTTTAGGGTGTAGCTCGGGGTTTAGGGCTTAGGGTTTCGGGTTTAGGGCTTACGGTTCAGGCTAAGCAAGCTCCATATTAAGCGATAGCGCGCCGATAGTGGATCACCTTAAGTTCTAAAGTGCGAAGCTTTGATGACAAGGCCTCAAAGGGTATCAGGTAGTTCGCGCATCAAGGGTCGTAAGGGGCATATCTACCACACCCGCCTCCACGAACCAGGATTCTAGTTGACATGTTAAGGCCCCTGACGGGAGGAGAGGGGGATCAGGGGTAGACTATACACCCTTCTACAACCTTGCCAAAACCCTAAACGGTAAAGCCTAAAGCCCTAAACCCAAAACCCTAAACGGTAAAGCCTAAAGCCCTAAAACCTAAACTGTAAAGCCTAAAGCCCTAAAGCAATAAACCCTGCTACATAGGCCCTAAAAGCCTGCTGACAAGCTCTGAGGTATACCATACTATAACTATAATAAGGAACCCCCCCCAAAAATAGTGTTAGTAATTATTCAGGGCCCTATTGTAACTGGGCTTTGGCGTAACCAGGCAGGAAACAGGGTATAAGCTTGTCCGTCATGATGGTGCCGTTAAGGAACCTTTCCAAACAAAGCGACAACGTATGGTATTCCAGAAACCAATGAATTACAGTCTATTCTGTAATTTGGGGGTTTCTGAAAATAGGGGACCCCAATATATAGTACCCTAAATGGTAGGATCCTTATTATAAGGACCCCAAAATAAGGTACCCTAGTTTTCGGAAAATTTCCATTTAGGGGTTTTGCTGTCTCTCGGAAACCTCCGGTTCTTCCCGTGCCTGTGCGCCGAAGCAAAATCGCTGCAACCGCAGCCAGCTGGACCTCTGCTTTGACTTACTTCCCCAATATTAGGGTTTAGGGTTTAGGGTTTATAGATTTTATAGGGTTTTGGGGTTTAGGGTTTATTTACTTCCCCAACAAGCCAGGGAAATAAAAGGTTAAACTATAGAAACCAGTCTAGGGAACCCCGAAAAGGTAGGTCTTTTCGGCTACAGGCAAAGCCTAGCTTACTTCCCCAATAAGCCAGGAAATAATTCAGATTATTATAAAATTGTGAAAACCCAAAGAGGTTTAAAGGTTGGGTGTTGGGGGAATAAGTTTTAGGGTTCCTGACAGGTTCCATTTTGAGGGTTCTGAGGGTGCTTTTCAGGGTTTGGGGTTTGGGGTTAGGATTTAGGAGTTGGGGATTAGGACGACTTCCGATGCAGAAAGGTTGGCGTTTTAGGACTTCAAGCGTTGAGGGCTTTGAGCTTTAACCTGTGACCCCAAACCCTACAAAATAGTAGGTTTTGGCCCCTTGATTAGAGGGTAGAACCCCTAAAACGGTAGGCTTTCGGATTCCCAGGAAGTGCTTAAGGTCTCAGGCTTGGGTTTTGGAGGGCTTGAGGGCTTCGGGCTTCTAACCCTAAACCCTGTAGACCCTGTAAACCCTAAACTCTGTAAACCCTAAACCCTGTAAACCCTGTGAACCCTGTGAACCCTGTGAACCCTAAACCCTAAACCCTGTAAGCCCTAAACCCTGAACCTTGTGAACCTTGTGAACCCTAAACTCTAAACCTTGTAAACCCTAAACTCGTGGTTCAAGGCACAGTCTGTTTTGAGGGTCTGGTTTTCAGGATTCGGCGCTCGAAGAAGTTGTGATTAGAGTAGGGTTCGTGCTGAAGAAGCCTTCGAAGTTTTTGAGCTTTGTGGTTTAGGGTGTAAAGTTCGGGCTTCAAGGTTAGGCTAGGATTCAGACAGGGTTTGGGACTTTAGGTTTCAAGCTGCACAAGGCTCACCGCCGAGAGAGCCCAATGCCCCTTGAATAAGGAATCTCCCTCAGAACATTGGGTCTTTCAAACATGTTCAAAGGGATTTTAGTAAGGCCATAAAAGGTTTTAGGGGTTTGGGGTTTAGCAAGGACCTAGAAGGGTTTTGTAAGGGTTGAAAAGGAACATGCCTCAACCATAAGCCTTTTATAGGTAGCTCATTTTCCTATATTCCTCAGTCAAGTACACCAGGGCACATGTATTTGCCAGGGTCGCCAGGAAGAAGCTGACATTGCAAATCACAAAGATTAGAGTTTAGGGCCTTAGGGTTAGGGCTTTAGGGTTTAGGGTCTTGGGGTTTAGGGCTTTAGGGTTTCAGGGTTTAGGGTTCAGGGCCTAGAAATCACCAAAAAACAACAAAGCGAAAATTAGGATAGGGATACCCCACATAAACCCCATTATCATGAAGCCCGAATAGGGTAGGGATATCCCTACAAAATGCTTATGCCTTACGCCCCTTTTTGGGGTTCCTAATACATGCTGAGGTGACGGGCCCCTTTTACGCGGACCAAAACCCTAAACCCTGAAGCCCTGAACCCTAAAGTTAAGGTTTCGAGCCGAGGTGCTGCCACTTATCCAGGGCAAAATGCTGCCACCTGCGCGATCGACATGCTTACTTCAGCAATAAGCCCAGGGAAATTTTGGGGTTTAGGGTTTGGGGTTTGGGATTTAGGGTTTAGGGTTTACTTACTTCCCCAATAAGCCAGGGACATAAACGGTTAAACTTTCAGATTACTACTAAATTATAAGAACCCAAAAAGTTTAAAGGTTGGGTATTGGGGAACTAAGCATGTGGGTTTAGGGCTTAGGGTGTGGGTGGTTCTGAAAATAATGGTCCCTTTTTGAGGTCCCAAAGATAGTACGGCACCCTTAAAAAAGGACCCCAAATTGGATTCTAATGAACTGCCCATGTGGTTTGAGGAGTATAGGACCTTTCAAGGTTTAGCTTCAGATGCCAGAACCAACTACTCTGTAATCCTATAAATTTTCTATGCTGGTCTATGGTAAGCCCTTTAAGCTTGTTAAGACCGCACAAAAAAAGCCAGTTCTAGCATGCTGTGACCCTGAAGCCTTAATACCTAAACCCTACCCCGTGACCGAAAAGACCTACCGCTGTAAGGAACTATATATAGAAACCATTGTAAGGAACCCCGAAAAGGTACGTCTTTTCGACGACAGGTAAGGCCTAACTTACTTCCCCAACAAGCCAGGGAAATAAAAGGTTACACTTTCAGGTTATTACTAAATTTAGGAACAAAAATGTTTAAAGGTTGGGTATTGGGGAAATAAGTACTAAAAACCCCTAAACCCCAAACCCTAAAACCTTAAACCCTAAAAGCCTAAAACCCTATACCACTAAACCCTAAATCCCTAAAACCCTACAGCCCTGAAGCCCTAAAACCCTCAAACCCTAAACCCTAAAACCCTAAAGCCCTAAAACCCTAAACCCTAAACCCTGAAACCTTAAACCTTAAACCTTAGGAGCCTGAGACCGTATAGAACCCTTTAAGGATCCCTTTAAGGATAGGCCCAGCAGCTCCTAAACTCAGTGGAACCCTTGGGAATGAGCGCGGGACCCACGACAGTATTTTAGGGTTTAGGGCTTTAGGGTTTAGGGTTGAGGGTTTAGGGTTTAGATTGCGTTTAGGGGTTAGGGTAAAATAGGAGTCGATTGATGAGAAAAAGTATGCCCGTATAGTCCATAGTAGATCACTATAGTACAATATACCCCCCCCCCCCTCCCCAATCTGTATTCTGGGCCAATACATCTTGAGACGTTGCCTGTCGGTTATAACTACGGCAACTACGGATCTAATTCGGATACCCCCACTTGAGGTACGTTTAACCTCAAATATAGCCTACTTAATTCAAATAACCCTAAACCCTGCAACCCTGCAACCCTAAACCCTGAAACCCTGAAACTCTAAAACCCTAAACCCTAAAATCCTGAAACCCTAAACCCGACTCCCTAAACCCTAAACCCTAATCCTACACCCTAAACCGCTACTACACCCTAAGGCTCAAAACCCTGAGCCCTAAATCGATCATAGTAACCCTAAACCCTACTATGGGGCTTTGGGTTCAGGGTTTAGGGCTTAAAGGGTTTAGGGTCTTGGGCTTATAGTAGGGTTTAGGGTTTATCGGTTTTAGGGATTAGGGTTTAGGGTTTAGGGTTTCCTAAACCCTACTTGGAGGGTCGGGGGACTTAGTAAGTAGTTATTTTAGAGACTTATTATAAGCATCATAACCCCCGATCAGGATCCCTTTTAGGGTACAGTAAAACTCTACTTCTTCCCTACTTACTAAGTCCCCTGACCCTCCAAGTATGACCGGCAGCGGAACTCCCCCGCTCCACCAAACAGGCCCCACTTGAAGCCTCAAGGACTTACATAGGAAGTTCAGGGTTCTAAGATTACTTGGAGGGTCGGGGGACTTAGTAAGTAGATATGAAGTAGAGTTTTATGTACCCTAAAAGGGATCCTAATTGGGGTTATGATACTTATAAGTCCATAAAATAAGTAGTTATTAAGTCCCCCGACCCTCCAAGTAGGGTTCAGGGTTTAGGGTTTACTTGCTTCCCCAACAAGCCAGGGAAATAAACGGTTACACTTTCAGACTACTATTAAAATATAAGAACCCAAGAAGTTTAAAGGAGTTCGGGGTTTTTGGGGCCTGGGGTTTAGGGCTTGGGGTTTGGGGCCCGGGGTTTAGCTTTCAGGGATGAGTAACTTATAAGTAAGGTTATAAATATAATTGAGATAACCCCACGTAAAGGACTTTCAATCCCCAACTATTTACTTTAGAAAGTCCCTGTAGCTTTTAAGCAATATCATGCATTTGTACTTCTGGGGTGCCTCTGAAGGGTTCCTTTAAAGGGCTCCTATGAGGGTCCCAAGGAGTACAATAAGGGATATTTCTGGGTGGCTGAGTCCGTGGGCCTAAAACTACTAGAATTGGGTTCGGGGGACTACTTTCCAAAAATGTAGAGCCGACTTTAAGAGGATACGAATACTGGTTCAGCATTCCGACCTCTGTATGGCCCTAATCCCTAAACCCCGAAACCCCTAAACCCCAAACCCCTAAACCCTAAACCCTGAAACTGATACCCCTAAAACCCTAAACCCTAAACCTTAAAACCTTAAAACTGAAACCCTTAAAACCCTAAACCCTGTGTTGCCCTGGTGCCTGCAGGTATCTCTCGTGCAGCCACCGGGGGAGTGATGATCCCAGCAGGCCTAAACGGGCTGCAAGCTCGGTGGGTGTATTAAAGGAAACGACAGGTGGGGAGTTTAGGTTTTACGGTTTAGGGTTTAGGGCTTAGGGGTTTAGGGTTTGGGGTTTGGGGTTTCGGGTTTCGGGTTTAGGGCTTAGGGTTTTGGGTTAAAGGAAACTACAGGTGGGGAGTTTAGGGTATATAGGGCGTCTATAAGGCTTCAAAAAGGTATATAGACCTTCTATAAGGCTCCTATAACGGTAACTACCCACCTGAAAATGTCCTAGAGTGTAGGAGAAGGGGAGAAGGCTCTTAGTTCTGCTTTTTTGGGGTTCCTCTAAGGTACAGATATGGTGGTGCTGGGTGTATGGCACTCATAGGTTTTCGTATAGGGTTTAACTTACTAAATAGCAACTTTTCGAGGGAACGGTAAGGAATAGACCCAACTATGAACCGATTATATGCCTAACCTCTATAGCCCTGTAGCAAGCCGAACTACACACCACATTACGAACCCTTAGACACTACGTGCAGTGACTCCAATTACAAACCATATGATTAACCTAAGCCCCGTATATATAACTCTTACAGACCATGTCGTAAGCCCTAAACCGTAAACATAGACCCACAAAACAAACCATGTTAGAAGCCGTCAGCTCAAAGCCCTAAACCCGAAACCCTAAAACCGTAAACCCTAAACCCCTAAACCCTAAACCCCTGAACCCTGAACCCTAAACCCCGAACCCCAAACCCCTAAAACCCTAAACCCCAAACCCTAGAACCCTAAACCCTAAACCTCTAAACCCCTAAACCTTAAACCCCTAAACCCCTAAACCGCCAAGCCCTAAACCCCTAAACCCTAGACCCCAAACCCCAAACCTCCTCTCCCCTGGTCGCTGGCCTGCAGAAGCAGATCGGGACCCACGGGCTGACCACCTGCTGTGGCAGAGTACTTGTAGCTGCGGAGTTCATAACCACAAAAAAGGGGTTTAGGGTTTATATGGGTTTAGGGTTTAGGGTTTATAGGGTTTAGGGTTTATAGGGTTTAGGGCTTTTTTTGGGTGTAGGGATTTAGGGATTTAGAGATTAAGCTTACTTCTCCAATAGACCAGGGAAATAACAGGTTAAACTTTCAGATTGTGACGGAATTATAAGAACTCAAAAAGCTTAAAGGTT
>CAJNJA010005651.1:0-17545 GCA_905231915.1 Symbiodinium necroappetens
CCTTTCTCACAGGCGCTAATGCCGGCACTGTAGTTAACTACATTTGGCAGTGTTTTGTGTAATACCATATCTGGCAGCAGTGCTAGGGCATGCTGCCACTTGAATGCACGTCCGCACGCCGTTACTGCGGCATTGAAGCTGTAGACGCCGGGGGCTTTGCTGCTCGAAGATATGTTCGACAAGATTCGGAGAGCCGCCTGCCAGTGTCGTGCTCTTCCGCAGGCAGCCATCGCTTCGCTGAAAGCTTTCTCCTTCCCACTTCTTGGCGCATTCTGTGCCAGATGAAGTGCAAGCTGCCAATCGTGAAGCCCGCTGCTTGCCGCTACCGTCTTACCCAAAGTGCCAGGCTCTATCGGGCGAGCAGAAGACAGCATTGCTGATGGCCCCGGCTTGGATCCCCACTAGCAACAACGGTGACTGAATGTCAATGTTGTCTGCATGGCCGAAGCTTGTAGCTAAATTTGGGTAAGTTCAGTTTGGCAAAAGATCCACAGTGCTGCAGCAAAGAGTCGAGGCGGAGGCAGCTTCAAACGAGAATCTCTTCAAGTCTCTGTCACGGCCGATCATCCAACATCACGTGCAACGTGCAACTGCATGGGTGTTTTTTGAGACCTTCCGACATGCACCCCGGAAAGCCAGGATAATGGACACCTCATAACACAAAACGCAACAAAAACGTCTCAAGTTGAGTCGGGGTCATCACCTGCTGCAACACATTCGGTTCGATTTCTGAAAGGTCTTCTCCACCTTCTTTGGAAATGCGAGGCGATGATGTTGAGGGCATGTAGTGCAACCAATCAGCACAAACAAGTTCAACAAAAATGCAGGAAGCAAGCTCCAGGGTTGAGGCCGTAGTCTTGTGTAGACTGCTCATTCAACGCAACCGATGTATAGCTTTAGAGTTTAAAACATACTTAAACCGAGGCATCCGGCAGCCCTCTGACCAGTCATGTCTAAACCAAACAGGGCTAACTAGTCAGGCATCCAAGTACGACAATAGTTGCTCTGTCCAGTATGTTAGGGAACTAAAGGTAGACCTTTGGGATTATACAAGGCTGGCTTATAGTACCCCTCAAAATGTTAAAGGTTACTTACTCTGCTCGTAATTTCCTAAACCCCTAAACCCTAAACCCTTAGACCCAAACCCTAAACCCTAAAAGGACCGTCAGATCTTCACGCCTTTGTTTCGACTTGGCGAACCTTCATTTCGGATCTTCGGCTTTCCGACGGGATGTACGTGGAATGGCCATAAAAAAGGAGAGGAACCCGGCAGTTACGAACGTCACTTCTTCTATGCTTTGGGGTCTATTCCATCGCAGATTGCTGATTATGAAGCGAGGTAGCTGTTTGCCGGTTTTGAGGTTCTACAGGCTTGAGTCGAGGGTGTAGGGAACAGAATTTAAAGAGACCACAGTAATGACAACAACAGAAGTCCTCATAATCATCATAACAGCAATCAAAACTATCATCTGCATATGACCAGCACTCATGCTTGTGATCATGATGTCTGACCCCTAGACCCTACAAGCCCTAAACCCCTAAACCCTAAAACCCTAAACCCCTTAACCTAGAACCCTAAAGCCCTAAACCCCTGAACCTAAACCCCGAAACCCTAAACCCTACAACCCCTTAACCTAGAGCCCCTAAACCCTGAACCCTAAAAACCCCAAACCCCTGAACCTAAAACCCTAAACCCTAAACCTAAAACCCTAAACTGCCCTAAACCCCTAAACCCTGAAAAAAAAACCCTAAACCCCTTAACCAGCCTCGTAGGAAGCCTGGGCATCTTGCTCCCCCTCAACGGCCTC
Source organism: Symbiodinium necroappetens (assembly GCA_905231915.1). Classification (NCBI taxonomy): domain Eukaryota; class Dinophyceae; order Suessiales; family Symbiodiniaceae; genus Symbiodinium; species Symbiodinium necroappetens. Next base: position 1,809 of record CAJNJA010005651.1, read on the forward strand.
TGCCTCAAGGCGCCTGGGGCGGAAGAAGTTTCGGGGTCGTGAGCCGAGGGTCCCAAACCGTTTCGTGCGGGAATCGTGGGTTTAGGGGTTTAGTTTATGGTTTAGGGTTTAGGGCCAGGGTTCAGTGTTTAGGGTTTTGTTTGTCCTTTAGGGTTTAGGGTTTAGGGAATAGAGGGTTTAGGGTTTCGGGTTTTGGGGAATCGTGGGTTTAGGGTTTTGGGTTTAGGGAATAGTGGGTTTAGGATCTGTCATAAGGTGGCCCATCGTAGTCCCGATGTAGGTGCTTTGGGGCCGAGGTAAAACAACAAAAACTAGTTGGGCACATGGAGACTTAGGGATTGCGAACCTTGACATAAGGAGGCCCCCGACATCAATATTTAGGGCTTCTATAAGGCTTCTATAAGTTATAGAGACCTTCTATAAGGCTCTGCAAATCTTCATTCATCGTCATCAAATTTGGGTTTTCGAATTGGCCCTCTGAGGCCATGCTGTCTTCAAGTAGATGCTCAGAATGCCAGAGCGGGAGGTATCTGCATGGGCTTACACAGAGGCGGTCACGTTTTCAACACACAAGAAAAGCATTCAAGTTGTACATGTGCTGTCAAGCTGCTTAAAGCTCCTTCAGCTACAGCTGTCCTAAGACTAAGCTGACATGCCTTTTCAAAGTGTTCGGAAGCTCAGCTTCCATGCTTTAGCCACACACGGCTACGACACTAACAAGAGTGGAACTCGACTCCGAAACATGGTTAGATCGAAGGTGTTCGACACTCCTCCTTTGAATGCATCATGCCGTACGGCATGGAAATTCAACCTGTTGCTTCCCGATGCTTGAGAGACTGCAAACAGTACTTACAAATCATACGCCTGTTAGTACTTGTGACGTTTCTCAAGGCATGACACTCGGGAAAGATGTGCAAGGCTCCTGGAATCTTAGAGCTGGATGTTATCATTTCTAGCCCGCACATCTCTTCATACGCCAGTCCCTTTGGGACTTCAGTCTGAGTCGCTACTTCCCTTCGGTTCCCGATGCTCAAACCATACCCACCCTCAACGGCTGTGGACGAGCTAGCACCAGATCGGGATTTGGTACGAGACGAAAAACCAGTCCCGTACCCTGATTGTTGTTCTGGAGGAATCGGTGGAGGAGGTGGCGGAGTAACAGGGTTAGGATTTGCTCCCCCAACCTGAACACTAATCAAAGGAGGAGGAATATCAGATCCCTCATCCTTGTTCAAACGCTTCCTAATCCCTTCGGACTCCCTTTCAATAGCCCTCCTAACCGCTTCCTGCCTTCTACCTCTCCTAAGGCTTGCCTCATCATCCTCATCATGAACCATCCTGACCCTAGGCTCAACATCACCATCTCTACGACAAAACCCATTCAGGCAGTACTTTCCGGACTCCCAGACAAACAACACACTGAAAGTCAGCAAAAGCACCAAAACATAAAGATCAATATTCAGAGGATCACCTTCCCCTTCTTCTTCACCACCAGATTCACACTCAATCACTTGTTGCAAAATAATCATAACCATAAGCGCCTTTGCAGCGCGTTGCAGCGAAACTGGATTCATCTGATTAGCACTCGCGGTCACCGTGGCTACCTTAGAGCCTACAGACTCTGGACCAAGACCAATCAGCCCACTAAGAAACTCATGCCTGGAACCAGGGAGGACCTTTGTAAGGATATCGGCTAACTGAACGTCTCCAGGGCAATGCTCAACAAGGATTTCTTTCCTATCTAGAAGATCCTTTACGAAGTTTGCCCGTACACGTAGATGTCGCGTTCGTTGCGAGCCTCCACCTTCAGCAATCACTATAGCGGCTAAGTTATCGACTTGCAAACGTTTTACTTCCAATGTTCCACACAAGTCGTTGAGAAGCGCTTCAGCACTCTGAGCTAGAACGACTGCTTCGCACCCTGCTATAAGTTCGCTCTCTGCCGTAGATAGCGAAATTAGCCCTTGTCTCTTCCCTTTCCATAACACAGCCCGGTTTCTGAAGGTCACCAACACTCCTGTGACCGAGTTGCAACCGTATGGAGCAAACGATGCGTCTGAAAACACCATCACACCATTATAGGCACCAGCACTTGGAATCAATGACAACCTGTAGTCACACGTGATGCCCAAATATTCCAGCAAACGCATACCAATCTTCTTCACAGTCCTCGGCGCTCTTACGGTCCATGATCCCATAAGTGCGACCGCATAGGCCAAATCCACCCTGGACCGTTGGGTTACCCAAAGCAACTCCCCAGTCACCTGTTGAGCAGCCCGTAGTTCCTCTTGAGTATAACTTTCAGCCTCCGGCACGTCCTTGAACCACTCCTTTGGCACAGGTGCTGCCCTTTGCTTCGGAACAACAGAATAGCATCTCAGCAGTTCCTGAATATATCCACTCTGGGACAACAGGAATCCACAATTGCCACTCTCATCACGGCCCACATGGACGTCAACTCCGAGAAATGTCACAGGAAGACCCTCTTCAGCCCTTTGAAGAGGGTTACACTTCCATTGCTGTCTTATCCAGTCATACGCTTTCTCAGCTTCAGACTGAGTGCTCAAAATCATGATATCGTCCACATATATGATCGCGAACCCGACCACTTCACCAGACTCAGCCGTAATCTTCCAGACGTTTCCTTCAACCGTCGACTGAACAAATCGAGTCCTTCCTTTGTCACCATTCCACGATGAAGTCCTCAATGTATCATCGCGGAAATCACCCCACCATTTAGGGCTCTGTCTCAGTCCGTATACAGCTCTGTCAATGAACCAAAGTTCTCCTTCTGTTGTATTCTGCATCATTTCCAAGATACGCGGAGGACGGAGTAGTATACGAACTTTAGCCTCTTCTGGTATAGGTGCTAGTAAGAAAGCATTGCACACATCTGTCACAAACGCAGAATACCTGCGAGATGAAGACTCTATGAGTGTTGCACGCAGGGCATCAGCCGGAATACCTCCGGCATAAAGATCCAAGCCTGACCCTTTTTCTTCAAAGTTACCGCAACCAACCACCCTACACTTCCTCCGAAAGTAGTTATCTCCAGATCCTGGCTTCACAGTGAATACTGTTTTGGCGGGTAGTACTTGTGTGCCTGGTACTTGAAGTTCCCTGGTGGCCTCTGGACCCTTCAAACGAACAATTGCTTTCATTCCCTCAAGGGCATTAACTTCAGTGAGGGCAGCCTGCTTCCACTCTTCCAAGTGAAGCCTTACTTCCGACGGGGAAACATTGTGGACAACCCTCAGTGGAGCCTCAAGGTTTCTCAAGAGAGTCTCAACATTGGGAGTATAGAAGGACTCATCTACCTTCCTAATTTCCGGTCCAAACCCATCTTCATCCCTCAGTTCATCAGCCCTAACGCCATCAAACACCGCCACTGGGTTAAAGGTAGGAACGCCTATGACCAAATGCCCCTCACTGAACGACTCACTGTCATGCCCCTGAGCAGCGCTAGACTCAGGCCCTTCAGTAACCCCCCCAACGGCAAGAGCTCTACAACTATATGTAGGGACCCGTGATGCAGTGGATTCCTCCGGAAGATCGATGATCTCAGCGGGACTAGAAAAACCCGGTTCTAAACTGGATACCCCGGGATCAAGATCCCCTACCTCAAGCGTGTCACTTGGTCCTGCAACCTCCTCCTGAGATTGAGGAGGTCTTGACAAGCTACAACCAACTTGGGATTCACTTTCTTCATCATACGCATCCCAAATCGACTGCAACCTCATCATCTCATCAGCAGTGTTGTTAAATGCAAACCTCGAAAAACTAACGGAGAATGGGACCTCATCTGAACCACATGGTGGGTCATCAGAACTGTCTACCACAATTGGTATGACCCGTGATGCAGTGGATTCCTCAGGAAGATCGAGTCTGATCTCAGTGGGACTCTCAACAGGAACCTCACCAGCTTCTTCAGGATCAACAGGTCCATTGGGTCCCCAAAACAACTCATGCCCCGGATGGGGCTGAACCTCAAATTCTTCATTCAAACCAATTCCCTGAACAGGGGCGGGAGGGCGGCTGAAGTCTAAGGTCAAGTGGACGGCTCATCTGGTCTCACAGTTCCCTCTGGATGAATCCCAAACATGATTCTTCTAGCACTCACCTCTGGAATACCAGCCTCAACTAGATCCTCAAGGTACAGGAACGGTAAGTCAACAGCCTCCTGAACCCCAATCTCATTCAGTCTCTCAAGTTCACTGGCGACACCCCGTTCCTCAAGATAGGTAGCCAGGTCAGCCTCCTCAAAGACAGTAGGAGGCTCATCCCCTCTGTTTACATCCCACCCAATCAGTGAGGTAACACTATCTGGCTGTTCATCTTCGGTCAAATTCGGCTGACAAGTAGCCTCAGCCTCATGCTCCTTCGGTCTGTTCTCATCAGGTTCACTAGGAGCTTTAGATTCCTTAGACGACACAGCCCGTACATAAGCAGCTGAATCCTGCCCAAAGAAACCAAACCCAAGTTCATACAGAAACTTCTGCCTTTCAGTATCAATCTTTCCTGAACCAAGAGGAGTATACGCGGCAACAAACCAACCAGGACTACAATGAACACTATGAATCTTCCTTGGATCGAATGAAACAGCCTCGCTTCCCAAGCTTTGAGCCACTGGCCTCTCCTCCTGGTCTGAAAAAACCCTAAGTTCAAAAACTCCCGGAACATACGCCACAAAGTTCTTAGTTTCCCACTCATTCCGAAAATCCTTGTGCGGCTCAACCTCTGAGGCAGCCATAAGCATGATGGACGACCATCTCGGATCATCCCCAAACTTGCACTGCTGCTTTAGGTAACTTGTAAGATATCTGGCCGTCCAAGGGCGCCTAGTTGTCAAGGATGTAACTCCTCTCAGTCCTCCATGGCAGTACGCCCCAAATACAAACCTCCCTCCAAAATCAACCTTCCTACCCCCACTCGCTGCTATCTCACATTGCTGTAGCTTCTGTGCAATCACACGGAAACCCTGCTGCGAGTAATCCTCCTCCTGACATAAACGCTGGGAGATACTCTCCAATTCCTCATCCTGAGGATCCTCATACCCAACGGTCCTAACTGAAGTCTTTCCCCTGACCCTTCTCAAAGGAACCCCAGGTGACTCCTCAACAAGATCAACAACTTCATCTTCCCCGGTTTCAAGTTCTTGTAATGGTGGTAGTTTGGCCTGTTCTAAAGCCTCAGGATCAACCAAACCAACTCTGAATCCCTTCGAAGCAACCAGGGTTCCTTGATCAGTGAGGAGTACATGTCCTCCAGGTACCGTTAAGTGAGGAGCTAGATACCGTGTCATTACCCACCTTCTCATGAGCTCTTTGGTAGAGGTAGGCGTTCTTTTCAACTTGTGTAACACTTGTTGTCCAAAGGCAGGAAGAGGAGGTTCACTCTTCTCAATACGATTGTGTGTCTCACATGCATACCTTATAGCCAACGGCCAGAACTGGATAGGTATTCCAGTCGCACTCAACAGAGTTCTAGCACGGGCCTTACTCCATCCAATAGTCCGCTCCGCCAAACCATTGGCCTGTTTGTCCGCCGGCAAGGGATGCTGGAGCCTTATCATCTGGTCCGATAACCATCGCTTCAACACATCAGAGGTAAATTCCGTCCCAGGGTCGCAATGCAAAGTCCTCACCGGATACTCCTTCATGATGGTCAGTATCATCTTTTGAATACCAGCTGTGACATCTACTCCGGTCTTCGATTTCAAACCAATAAAGAACCGCAACACAGCCTGATCTGGCGGAACCATTAACCCCTTCAGGTACTCTTGAAGCTCCTCCTCATTTGTTGGAATCTTCTCATCACTCCAAGGCAGGTTGTCACCCGACTCAGCATGTGAAGCGAATGCTCGTACCCCAACCTCTGAAGACTCGAACAAATCTTGAATATACTCCAAAACAGGAGAGCCTAAACCTACACCATCGTCAGGTAGCGAAGGTTCATACTCTGCTAGGTCTTCCTGTAGCTCTTCAGGTGGGACCTCTAACTCCTTTGAGCCACACTCAAGCCCTTCACTGGGCTTTCCCTTTAATATTTCCCTTGGAACCCTAAAGGCCCCAATCAAACCATACTTGATTTGCGCGATACCTGAAACTGCCTCTTCATCTTGCCCCTTTTCGATCGTGGTCATGGGACCGAATAAGTCAATGCTCAAGAGTATGAGGAGGGATGTTTGATTCTCCTATGTTGTATTCCCAAGCCCGACCCTTGGACACAGTGAAGACAATCCCTCCTATACGGAAGATGCCCTTGGGCTATGTGAGCTTTCCAACCCTCGAGTTCCTCGGGAGACAAGTTCCGATCAGCTGCCCTAACTGCACCGGCAACACACGGGTCCTTTACTGAGTTCCGTAGTCCTTTGGAGATTTCCTCATCAAGAGACTCAAGACTCCCAACAGGATAACTTCCGGACAAGGCCCTCTCAATCATCACCCTAAAACCAGAAGGCCAACACCCATTAGCCCCTTTTAACTCTGATCCATTAAAAGGCTTCATTCCTACAAGGTCAAGGTTTGTCCCAACCAAAACATGATGGATTCCTTTCCCATCATCCGCTTCAACTGGTACAACTCCAGTCCTGACACTTGCCCACTTCTCAAAACTGCTCCAGGAACCGGTACTCCAAAACCCCTTTCCTTGTGCCTCTCTCTCAGCTCCCGTACAAAACTCCTTAACCAGGGGTATTCCCCCATCTCTGAAAACCGAAGCAAGAGACCACAGGAACATATCCTGAGTCAGCATCAGGTTTTCCTTAAAGATTCTTTCACCACCAAGATCCGAACCCCAAAAACTCGAACCTCGTAGTTGCTCATCACCCTGATCCGTGGTAGGGGTAAACCATGAGCGTCTTGGCGCTGAAGAGGTGATGCAAGCAATTCTTCCCTCTACGGCAGCCCACAGAAGAACAGACCAAACTCCTTCAGGCTTGGTAAGGTCCCAACCCCTTCCACCTTTCCTTAACAGATCAACCTGCACAACTTCACAACCATTGGCCTTTCCCCAAACCCGTATAGGATCTTGGGGTACATCACGTCCATCACACAACTGAACAATCCACCGACGAGAGGCAAACAAGGACCTCCTTGCAGCCCGCGATAACGGAAGCCTTTTAAGAAGTCTTTTCCCGTCGATGATATCCCTCCTTGGGATCTCTTCAACCAACCTTAATTTCACCTCGGGTGGGACCTCCTTCAGGTACGGCTGAGAAAACACCGCCATAAGGGCATCCCTCTTACTTCCTGAATTTCCAAACTTCCGAAGGGCCTCAGTGGGATCGATAGGCCTGTCAAGCTCCGTCATCTTCCACTCTAGAGTGTTGACCTGTGTCTCAAGTTCCTTAAGCTTATTCATCTCCAACTCCTCAATCAACTGAAGTGCTTGACACTCTTGAAGATAGGGGCACGTGTTTTGTGCCACCCCTGTTTTCAGGACCCCGAGTCTCGGGTGCACAACCTTTAAACCTCCACGTCTACTCCAGGTCAGCGAACATCCCAAAGACTCAACCAAAGCTCCTAAGGGTAGAATCGTCTGAGGAGGTTCCGACCTTGAATCACCCGTTCTGGAAGGAGGCACCACTAGAGTGCCACCACGTGTTCGATACCACGACTGACGGCCATCTCCAGCTAGTGTCACGGACACTTGCTCCAGGCCCTGAAGGCGGCGTGCGTGGCACCGCTGTCCAACAGTACCTTACTTACTTCACAACCCGAACTAAGAACTTGATCCACAATGCATGTCCTCGCCTCGTAGTTCTGCGCCAAAGTTCTCAACCCTTCTAGTTGAGCGGCCAGCGACTCAATGGTTACCGGAGTTCCCTGAGTAACAGAATTAGCCTGTGGAATCGCCTTGGCAGGGGCTGGGCTTATAGGCACCGGTGGTTGTCCCTGAGGAGTCGACTCTCCAACCTGGTTAGGTACTGTTTGATGAAGTATGGCAGCAGCATCAGCAAGCATTGACTTCAGCATTGCGTCCTTGTTTGAAGCAGCAGGTGGCGGAGGAGGAACAGGGTGTTCGGTGGAGGACGTAGTCTTTGGATTGTTATTATTCTTGGGGCTTCCTTTAGCCTTCGCCTTTTCCTCGTTCTTCAACCCAGACCTACATTCCGAGGATCGATGTCCCTTACCTCCACATGTTTTACACCTGTTAGGGCGCTCAGCAATTGGTATCTGGTTCCAATCGTGCTCAAACGTGCAGTCATTACCCTTCTTACACCCCTGGTTGTAGTAGAAAGAACACCGGGGCCTCGAAGAGACAAGTTGCTCCGAACCTCCCGTAGCCTTTGGGTTTTGAGCCTTTGAGGGTGTCTTTGGGCTGCTTTTCGGGGCCTTCGGTGGTGTTGGAGCGCTTTCCTGGGACTCAACACCTCTCACCTTAGGATTAACAACCTGGTCCTTTGACTTATCCTTATCAGCTTCCTTGCCTGCACGGTGGGACACCGCTTCCAACTCACTCAGTATCTGCGCGTGGAACTGCTCAACCTTCAGGTCGTCAGGGACGATGTCGATTTGTAGCGCGGCCCTCGTCAGGTTGATCCTGAAACTGATGTCTGGATTTGCCGCCAACACAACCTTCGTCATACGCTCCAGCGCCTTCACCCTAAGCGAGCTATCCGGTAGGGTGCTTCCCAAATCCTTCATCCTCGCACACCATCTCTGCCACTTCCGCAGCAGACCTATGGTCTCCTTCACCGTGGAACCTATCTGCGGGTCCTGGATTTGTCGAAGACCAATTTCCCTTTCTGAAAGTCCCCCAGGAGCATATATAACATAAAGTCTACAGACAACCTGGAACAGGCCTGACACCCTTGAAGCACTCAACTCTTCACGTACATACGCGGGTGCAGCAGCAATAATCATTGTCTCTATTCGTCTTGAAACTCTGATCCAGCGGGCATCCTGCAAGGCATCGGAAGGAGTGGCCTTCAGGGTCAGCCTTTCAATAGGCGTTTTCCAAAGGTACTGCGAGTACCAAACACCTGCCTCTTGAACTACCAACTCCCACAGATCCCCAGATGTATCACTAACATCCGCCAATGCCGGCCTCGTGTTGTGCAACCAATCTGAAAATTCCAAACAAGCTTCATTACTTGCTTCCGGAAGATCTGGTAGTGAAGTCCCCCCTGGTTTTATCACCTCCGGTTTTCCAACTGCCTTAGGACTTGCAGCTAGCTCTGACACAACACCTTGTAGCTGAGCCATGCCCGTGAGGACAATGTTCAATGGATCCAGCTTGGGCCCAGCGGGTTCTTGGCTTCCATAGTTAAAGGTAGCCTGTTGGTTAAATCGTTCTTCATTCCCTACCTCAACATGAGTAGCAGAAGCTAAACCCTCCAACCCTGGTGAGGCCGTTCCTCCGGACTCAAAGTGGTGTGTAGACGGGCCGAAGTCCATCGCCGTTGGTGCAGGAGGTGGTGGAGGAGGTGAAGGTGCTTTCTGGGCCTGTAAATCCAGAGGCCTGCTCGAAGTCCCTTTAGCCTGACCCAAAATAGAGCCTATCCCTCTTCCTAACCACCCAAGTCCAGGGATCCCATTCAAGCTCTCAGGCCCCGAAGGAACACCCCTCACTTCAGAGGACATTCGACTTCTAAGCTCCCGATTCTCGGAAGCTAATAACTCTATCTGCCTACGCATGCGCTTACTTTCAACATCATGTCTCACCATCAATTCCGACAACTGTCTCCGTACTTCAGCTTGTATATCACTTGAATGTGTAGACGGTGGACCCCCAGCAGAGGGTATTGCTGTTGCCTGCGAAAACAGATGCGGAGCTTCGCTGTGAAGATCACGAAGGCGCCCATACGTCACAGTATCAAAGAGTGGTGTCTGTGGGATTTGACCTTCCGAAGGGGGTCTTCGAGGATTCTCAGGGCTCACTGACTGAGCCGACAGGTACCCGTCTCTTTCACTTGATATTCCCCGATCCTTCGGCGGAGGAGGTGGAGTTCCTAAAGGAACACCTTGTCGTATATTCACTCCTCCACCAGGTAGGTGAGAACCTCTAGGAGCCTCAACTCTCTCAGATGATCCAGACAAAGTACCAGATGGCTGCCCCGGAAATATATTCACACCCGATATACCAGAAGATGCAGTTGTCAAGAACCTCGCAGCTTCCTCACGAAGCTGACCTCCAGTCATCGACGAAGGTCCTGCTGTCGACTCCATCCTATCATTAGGATGGCCTGGCACATCCGCGGCATGAGAGGCTCCCAACACCTCACCATCCAAGTCCAGCGCCCTCATTGGATTCTGGACCCCGTTCAGTGTCGGAGCCAACCCCTGACCTGGAGCATCCACGCCAGTGGTAGCATTTGGGCTACTCATAACCTGCAAATCTTCATTCATCGTCATCAAATTTGGGTTTTCGAATTGGCCCTCTGAGGCCATGCTGTCTTCAAGTAGATGCTCAGAATGCCAGAGCGGGAGGTATCTGCATGGGCTTACACAGAGGCGGTCACGTTTTCAACACACAAGAAAAGCATTCAAGTTGTACATGTGCTGTCAAGCTGCTTAAAGCTCCTTCAGCTACAGCTGTCCTAAGACTAAGCTGACATGCCTTTTCAAAGTGTTCGGAAGCTCAGCTTCCATGCTTTAGCCACACACGGCTACGACACTAACAAGAGTGGAACTCGACTCCGAAACATGGTTAGATCGAAGGTGTTCGACAGGCTCCTATAACCGTAACTACCCACCTGAAAATAATAGGCCCTAAACGAATCTCTTAACAGTAAACCCCCTCGGCCTTCGGACTCGATGCCCAGACCCAGACCCCTAAACCGTGAAGCCCTGCAATAGCCCCGAAGGCCTTAACCGGTTCAGGTTTCGGGTTTCGGTTTTGGGGCTTTAGGTTTGGGTTGCAGGGTTAAAGTTGGGCTTAGGTTTGGGCCTTTAGGTTTGGGTTGCAGGGTTAAAGTTGGGCTTAGGTTTGGGCCTTTAGGTTTGAGTTGCAGGGTTACAGTTTAAACGCTTGGGACTCAGGCTTCATCATCAGCGTCCGATTCATGGTTTTAGGGTTTAGGGTTTAGGATTGCCAACTGCGACCCTAAACTCAAACCCTTTAGAAACCCTGAACCCTGAAGCACCCTCGAACCACTGCCAAGTTGGAGGACGCTGTGGCGCTCACAACACCACATAAACCCTCGGCAAAACCCAACGTTTCAGCATTGTAGCACTAGCTAGGACGAACCCGCATTGCAGGGTTTGGGGTTTAGGGATATATAGAGCACATCAGTTCAGAACGTTCACGCCAAGATTTGAGGCCATTTGGGGCCTCAAAATGCGGCAGCACCCCAACCTACAGGCAAAGCAAATATCACCACCATCATCGTCCATCAGACTTGCTGTCTTCTTCATCGTCATATGCTTCTGTTGCGATAATGTCGGTCTACATTAGTCTACATAACGAAGGATTAAACCCTAAACCGCTAAACCCTGAATCGGCCAGCCTTGCATCGGCTATGATGGTCTCAATCAAAGAGATGGCACTTCCACCGTTGGAGTTCTTCTGGTAGTCTTGGAAATCCTGTCTTCGTGGTTGCTGAGACACTGTCTAATGAGCCTAATGCGTTTGGGGTGGTTCTGCTTTAGGGAGTGTTCTTTATCACACTCTTGCAATACCGTTTTCAACCTCACATAAAACCTGGTTCCTCGTTGGGGATATAGTATAACACACGGTATCTTGGGTGTTATCACAACAAAAACGTAACATATGTGTTTCCAACAAGGACCCAGAAATGCCATGTTGGAAGGGCTCAGGTTTTGACTTTTACACTCGCGGCAGGCAGGCCGGTTGGCAGGGATACAAGACTCGTCCATCTGCAGAAGACATCGTGTGGGTTTAGGGTTTAGGGCTTTTAAGGTCTTGGGGTCTAGGGTGTATGGCTTCAGGGTCTTGGGGTTTCGGGCTTCGCGGGTTGTAGGGTTCAGGTTTAGGAACTGAGCTGTTGACGGCACCCACACCTCCAAGAAGCAGCAACCCATCATACAGGGTCGAGGGATTTAGGGTTTGAGGTTGTCAGGTTGGAGTTCCGCTCAAGCAGCAGTTGAAGCGGGTCTACGGCCGTATTCCAGGGTTTAGGGTTTAATAGGGCTTATAGTAGGCGACACTTGTGTAAAGCTCTGGGGCTTAGTCTTTCAGTTATGGCTGCCCGGGGGAAACCCCAGCGCAGCGTCTTTCTTTGCCCAACCTCTCAATGCAGCTGCGGAAACCCTAAACCCTATAAACCCTAAACCGGTTTAGGATGCTAGATACTCCTGGGCTTCCATCTTCGCTACCGAAAAGGAACCCAGGGCCGAACCCTTTTGGGACTCTCTGTTGGGATGTAATGTAGGGGCCTTAATAAATAGCATAGGGATTTGGGGTATATTATACTATTATTATAAAAAAAGCCCAAAAAGAGGATAGGTAATTTTTTACGGCCCTATATTACTACCACTAGCATCTGCATCGGGTTCCTACATTGCCAAAGCGGTGCGAGCTTAGGAAGCCAAACATGACACCACTAGGCCGTGCACCTGAAACACTAAACACTAGTGGGAACATCCTGAACGTTATATCCAACATTGGCTTACACCAACAAACCCTGAAATCTCTGGAACTGCAACAGGTCCTCTGGCGCTTCCGGGACATCGCTCTTGCTCCTTACTCCACTGAGCGAAGTTAAGACTGTTCTGGAGTATAGGGTGGAGGTTCCTCATACCACCCGTCCTGGACCCCTCAATCTAAAAGCCTTAAAGCTGTATGCTTTTTGAGATGGCTTAGGGCTTACATAGTTCTGGGGCTCTGGGTGTATAGGGTGTAGCCCGGGCAACATCTTCACCTGTGCTGGTCCGTGAGAACCGGCACGAGACTCGACGCTTGCTACTCAAGCCCTTCAAGTTTCAGCGTCGGACGACATTCAACCCCAATCCCACACGCACGCATTTTAAGGAGGGTCGTGGTGCATACCCCGCACAAGAATAGCATGAACCCTGAAACTGTGACCCTAAACCCCAAGAGCCTTAAGCCCTAAATGCGCAAGCCCCGTGTCCGACATCCTACGATTCGAACCCCAAAGAGTCAAGAATACCAATCTAAGGTGCTTCCCTTAGCTATTGCAGGGCTCTAACCTGAACCCTAACCCTGAACCCTGAACCGTTTCTGACGCTCGCCGAGTCTCTGTGCCTGGGTCGTGTGTGCCTTGATCTGCACCAGAGAGCCTTTTGGCAACTCCGGGGAATATTTTAGGGCTTAGGATTTAGGGTTTAGGGGTTTAGGGTTTAGGGCTTAGGGTTTAGGGGTTTCGGGTTTAGGGCTTAGGGTTTGGGGCTTACGGTGTAAGGTTTAGGGTGTAGGGTTTGGAGGTGGGCTCAGACACCGACGGGTTCGAAGAGGGTTTAAGATTTCGGGATTTGGAGGGAGAGTTGCTGATAAGGTTTCCGACGGGTTCTACGAGGCTTTAAGGTTTCGGAGTTTGGGGGCTTCAGATCAGGGGTGGCATCGTATAGTATACGAGTGTCGATAAGCAGGAGAGTTAGTGATAGAGTTCCTTATAAGGGCTGCTTGTAGGGATTCCATGGTGGTTCATTTGTTTAGGACTTAACGCTTCATATTTCAGCGGCTCTGAAGCTTGGGATTGAAGGCTTTGTCATTTGTGATCCAAGTGTTGGGAACTAGCATTTCGACTCACACAAGGGTTTTTTCCCTCTCGCATGAGGGTCTATGGTTAAAAGAAGGCTAAACATGCTCTTGGTGATCCCGGTGAAAGAAACTACAACTCCCCGGTGCAGATCGTGTGCTCGTGGAGGTGCCGGGTTTGGGGGCTCAACGTAGGCCCCAGATGAACCAACCGCCTCGCTTTTAGGATCCGAAAGTTTGGCTGCCGATACGAATCCTGACTAAGGGAATGGGGATGAATCATCACGGATCCATATTATGGGTCCACAGCGGGGTAGGCTATGTGCTCTTCAGGATTTAGGCCGGCTAAACCCTAAACCCTACACCTTAAACCTTAAATCCTAAACCCTAAACCTTAAATCCTAAACCCTAACTGCCCTAACTAAAGTACTGAAGCCCGAAAGCTCCCAACTCCGAAACCCTACATCCTGAACTCCTAATATAGGGAGCTTAGTACTTAGAATAGGGTCTTGGTTTATATTATACTATAACCTTAAACAGGAAACCCCAAAAAATAGTCCTGGGAATTATTGAGGCCCCGGATATTACATGCTGAAGTCCTAGCCCTACAGTCCCAAAGATGCGCTTCAACAGATCTTGTGCCGAGGCGGCCGGCGCTGTAGAAGGTGCGGAGGTACTGCACTGCCTTCTCCAGAACTGTCCTGGGGATATTGTTGCTTTAGGGGTTGAGGGGTTTAGGGGTTTAGGGTTTAGGTTGAGTTGGGCTTAAACCAAATTTGACCCATGTTCCCCCTCATTTGGAGGCATAAGGATACTCTAACAACCATGTACTGCCTGCTTTCTAGGTTCCCCGAGCCTGCAAGTAAGGTTCATGGGCCATATGGTCAAAGTTTCGGGTTTAGGGCTTATAGGGTTTGGGGTTCATGATCAATCATAGTCCCAGCATGGCTTGCCATGCTCATGAGCAAACACAGAAAATTAAGGGTCGAAGTACATGATAATCATAGACTCTTCTGGAAACTAACCTACAAAACTACTATCCGTAACCCAAGTACATGATTATTAAGTCCTTTGGACCCTTAGGGAAGTTTTCTGCGCAAGAGCCAAGTGTCTGGGTCTCCTTCTGATCTGAGGCCTCGCGGCAGCCAGGCGAATTTGAGGCGTTGGGGCTTTAGGGTTTAGGGTTTAGGGCTTGGGGTTTAGGGTTTAGGGCTTTAGGGTATCTGCTTAACTGTTATAAGGGTTAGGGTATCCGATTTCGGTTTCGAGCTCTATGGAGGACGTTAGGGAAAAGGTAAGTACTAGTAGAGCTCATGCATATTGACAGTACAGCATCACCTCGAAAAATGCCTATTTTCACCACCATCAAGGCCCTACAGCATTGCTCTCAAACTTTCTTAGGTTCCTGTGGAGAAACACAAGTTCCACGTTGTCTAAGGTTCAGGGTCCAGGAGTTGAAGGTGTGCAGACAACTTGAGCGTGCTACCGATTATGGGTGTAGGGTTTATAGGGTTTAGTGTAGAGTTAGCCTGAGGACTTCGCATGTAGCGACTGCTTCTGAGAGAAACGGCCAGGTTATAGAAGGGTTCAGGGTAGAGAGAGTACCTCTGGCCACTGGCCAACTCGTGCCAGTGCCTGACACACGTCGGCAGAGAAGATGCGCAACCTAAACTCTACGCCTTCGACATTTGATTCGAGCTGTAGAAACGGAAGCCCTCTTAATCAGTTGCGGAGTTCAGCTCGTACAGCCACAAATACATCGTTGAGGAAGCCATAAAGACCCTCGGGCTCAACTGCATGCTGAGGCCATGAACCGACTCTGGGCCAGGGTGTTTTGAGTTCACTGCGCACTTCAAGCTCTAGCGCTTTCTGGATTACAGGGAGTGTCGGGTGAATTCTTTTAAGGGTATTCGGGTTTAGTTTAGGGTGAAACCTACCGGCCATGGAACAAACCGGTTGAAGTGAGAACGTGACAGAAAACGGCACGGTGTCACCGTTCAGCCTCCTAACCCTAAACCCTAAACCCTAAACCCCTAAACCCCAACCCTAAACCCCTCACCCCTAAACCCCTAAACCCCTAAACCCCTAAACCCCAAACTGCCAAAGACGCCCGC
>CAJNJA010005652.1:1887-17544 GCA_905231915.1 Symbiodinium necroappetens
CTGGCCCACCGAGTCTGATTTCGGGTGCAGGATCTGAACTTATGTTTTAGGGCCCAGGGGTTAGGGCTTGGAGTTTAGTACTTGGAGGTTATAAGCGGCTTGAAGGTGGCGATCCCAAAACCCTGGGTGGTTAGCCGCTAGCCCATTTTGGTAGCCCGCAATAGTTCTGCTGTCTGTACTCGCATGTACCCTATACCTTTCAAAAGACAAGCTCGACTATGGCAGCCCTAGCATGAAATCCCTAGTTCCTCTAACTATGATGCTGCTATCAAAGCCAGCTGTCCGTTGAGCGCTACTTTTGGCCAGGGTCGCCTTTCACGTCCCTGTTGCAGCGGCTGACGATTCGTGCTGTTGAGCTATTTTGCAGAGCCCAAGAACTTGATAGGAAGTCCTTACATTGAGGGCCCTTTTCGCCAGCAGCCCGCATGAAAGCCGAAAGTCTTGAGACCAAACCCACCGATGCACGGTTGGAGGCGCTGTTTTCTCACCGGCACGACCTTTCTGGAGCAGCTCCAGGAGAGCGCCAGTCTCATCAGCGAGTTTGAGACCCGTGGATGCAGCCAGGAGAGGGGTCCATTCAGCCGCCGTTTGCGTAGCTGGACCCTCTCAGCATCTAGCACAGCGCCAGGATCTCCCTGTCTTTTCAGGAAGCACACGAAGAAATAATGGACGGAGCCCGGGCCTTTTATTATTGTTCCCCCCCCCCCCCCCCGCGGCGGGCATTATTAGGAGGGGAAGTAAAAATTTATCACTAATAATAATAACAATAACAGGCAGCCCCGCCCCCCAGCTCTTCCCTGCCCCCTCTTCCCGGTCCCAAAATGCTAGTGCATGTGAGGGGCAAGTGGATGGAAAAAGATAATCAAGGCAGCCACCTGCTCCGCCCCTCTTCCCAGGCAGCCACCCTGTCCCCGGTCTCAAAATATTAATAATGCCCCTTGGGGGGGGGGGGGGGGGGGGNNGGGGGGGGGGGGGGGGGAGGGGATGCAAAAGCAAAAAAACAATAACAGGCAGATCGACCTGCAGGATCATGCCTCATGCCCTGAATGCCGTGCCGACACAGAGGCAAGACTCAGAAGAAGGACGACTAGCCTTGATAAAGCATCGAAGAACACCAACCGCAGCATGGTCGTTCCAACTAATAATATTCACAGCTATTTGTTTGTGCGAGTTCAGCCTTTCAACAAAACAACTAGCAACAGCCTTAGCTCCTATCTAGCTTGTCCAAGTTGTGAGATCATGAACCCTAAACCAGCAACATCGTGTGTCATGTTTTGTTGCTGCGGTGTCAACCATTTTTCTCGCCGAGGAAGCTCCACCCAGAGGAGGCGGTCTACGCGATAGGCCTGGATCGTAAGAGCCCTTTATTCTGAACCTCCATATCATTGTCCCGCATTTGTAAGTTACAACCACGTAGTTTTCTACCGAGGGAGGTTCCCGAAACACCCTTGTCGCGAAGGCTGCGTGGGCATCCTGATTCGCTGCCGCCGCAGCGATGCCTCTGATGTTGAGCCCTGGCCTGCTCCTCAGGGCATCCTGACCATAGTGGGCTAGCGGGTGCACGTTGAAGGGCTTCATGGATCTTCATGGCTTGTACACTTTTTGCGAGTCGAGGACGTTATTAGTTAATAGCAGGCAGATCATACCTCACAATCCGAGTGCTCGCCAACTTACAAGACATGTTCGTCGTTGGCAAAGGGAACAAAAACCTTTGTTCTGCACTTGTCTGTGTCTGTGGCTTTGGATGTTGTCTCATTACTCTACGTCATGCCTTTTTTGGAAGAATACAGAGCCTTCCTCGGGTTCGCGTTGATTGATTGTTGTGGTCCTGTCATATGCCAAAGAGAAGGAAGCTACAGTCGCAGACATCAGCGGTGCTTGGTTTTCCGAGGCTCCTTGTTGTGGAGCATGCCTGCGGCTCAGTCTTACCGGTGCATACAGTCTCCTGTTTCGCCTGCTGCGCGAAGTTCCGGCACTTCTGGAGGGTCGGGGTCGAAGTTTACGTCAATGCTCAAGGTGCCCAAGTTGACGACAAACTCTCCCGAGCCCCCGCTTAAGCTGCGACACCCGGGAACAGCAGGTGCAAGGCAGTTGCTAAAGGCATGATACTGGAATGGAGCTATAGCGGGCTTAAAAACTAGAAACCCAGAAGCCCGAAAGCCTCTTTCAAAATCGTCATTAATTACTTCCCACCTAGAGCCCGGACTATAAATGTTTTAAAGAACAGCTTCGTTTAAAAAAAAGGTCTCGACGACCTGGGCCAGTTCCTCCTGTGCGGCCTTGGCGCTGGAGTCGGAGCCTCTTAGAGATGCGGCCGGCGAGGCGAAAAGCCAGGGTGGTTCGGCGATTTCTATTGGGTCACAAAAAAGATATACCATCACGAGTACTATGAGAAGGTAGGAGGGTAGGGTTGGTACAAGGTGCTTCTACGGGGGGTGCTTTGGGTTGAGGGTTTTGGGGTTCAGGGCTTCGGTGCGTTCTTTGATGCGAGAACCTGGTGGGGCGAGCCCCAGTCAAGCCTGAGCAAAAGGTGTGTTCTTTGAGTTTGTGTTCGTGTTTGTGTGCGTGTGTGTGTGTGTGTGCCCGTGCGCTTCTGTGAGAGTTCTTTGTTGTTGGCTAAATTGGGTTTCGGGGTTTAGGAAAAAGGGGAATTTGGGGATTGCGGATGATAGGTATGGAGTATTTTCACACAGCGCCTATGGGGCGCTCACAGGAGGAGTTTCGCTAAAGAGCATTGTGACAGTGGGTGGGCTTTAAGCCAGACAATTTGGTTCCGGTAGCCTTGCGGGCACTTTGGCTTGAGAACTCAATCTGAGGCCTTATATTCTGCCGAGTGGATACACTGGCCTAGGGCCGGGCCTAAACAGAAGCCTTGACCTTGAACCCTAGATCAGCAAAAGCATCACGCATCTGAAGTGCGAACACACGCCAGTTGGCCCCTGATGTGGCTGTCCTCGACCTCGATGGCTCGGCTGCCTGGCTCGACCTGAGGTGGAGATTTGAGATAGCTGCCCTGTAGCTTTGCGGGCTCGTGGTAGTTAGGAGCTTGCAGAAAAGGGTCTGGAGATATCGAGTGTGGGAACATGGGTGTAGAACCTGCCAGGGAATAAAGCTGCAGTTTGGATACGGTTTTCACGCCTTTGGAGCCTTGAACACCCCCCCCCCCCCCGAGAACCGAAGCAAACCCCGAGTACAACAGTAGCGAGCAGCACATGGATGGAAGACGAATTTCTAGAACCCTGACTACCTAGACCGTGCACTCCAAATTAACTCAAAAGCGGCCCTGAACCCCTTTGTCGAGGATGCACACCGCTGGCCGTGGGCTGAGACCATGGGTGGGGATGGCTGAAGATTTGGATGTTTGGACATGGAGCCCCGGGAGTAACACACCCTTTAAGGTTTACTAGAAGGGTTCCCATAAGGATTACTTTACTATGCGCCTTGCTATGCGGTGTTGCATAAATCAAGAGTGCAGTGAAGACTGTCATGCGAGTTCTGAGCGGCCCTTGAGTGCGGTTCCATTGAATGCAATGCTGCGATTTCTGGGGGTTCTGGCGTTTTCCAGTTCCACTTCTCAGCGCCTACACTTACATGCACCGTTGACAGAAGCCAGCCTTCAGCACAAAAATCTGCTGTCCTGCAAAGGTTCACGAACTCCACCTTGTACAAGAGCCTCTCGCCGTTATCTCTTCGCAGTCGCTTACAGAGTTTAGTTTCGAGTTTAGGGGTTACTTGGGCCTGGTGTCAAGTGAGGCATGCGGAAAGCTTAACTACGAGGATTTGGAGTCCCTCAAAGTAGGAACAGCCCTTCTATGTCAGGTTAAAGGGTGAGCTTGGTGGTCAGAACTGAGACGTAATGCTGCGATTTCCGCAGCAAGACAAGACATGCCACTTAAGAGATCAAGGTATTTAGGGATTCGGGAGATTCTTTGTTCGGCTTCAGTATTTCAGGCCTTCAGGATCTATGGTGTGCGGTGTTAGAGGTTCCTCGAATGTGTTGGCTCAGCTCTTGTCCAGTTTTGTCAAGCGTGTCTTAGATCTCTCTTTGCTTGCACCGTGCAAGATGAGAAATCATAAACTCCAGGGAACTTGAAGCTGGCACTTGTCATCATGGGCTTTGATGACAGGGGTCCGAGCTGAGGATACATGGCCATGGTCTTTGCGCGCAACTCGCCGTGCCAAGTCCCAGGCGCCGAGGGCCAAGTCGGTCAGGAGATTGGGGTTCTGCGGGATTTCAGGCTTCAGCCTGCGAAGGTTTAAGTTCAGGGTATTTCAGGATTGTCATTGTAAGCGTGTTTATATAAGGGGGCTTCAGGTAGGCGGGAGAGATGATGCTGGAGATCATTGCGAGTTCTATGGGTGCCTGACTGGTGAGTAACATCATTCCTGGCACTGTCCCGTTCATACTATGTAACCCTATGAGCCGAGTAGAGCTTTATTCTTGCATCTGCATGGACCATGAGCCATGGAAGCCGGTGGAACCCAGAATTCGTCGAAAATGTGAAGCCAGGCCGTTCATGAGTCTGTACTTGCGCGCGTATACGTAACATACATACGTACGATGGCACATACTCTGTACCACCTTGTTGAGGTTGTAGGGAACTTCACCCAGTCTCTGTATGGGGGTAAACGTTAGACAACCCGAGGGCTCCTGTCGTAAAGTTTGAAAGGGTTGCTGTTGGGATGCCTTTGTTCTAGGATGGTTTAGAGAGTTGGAGAAGAGGGGGCCTCCCTGTCATTCCGACTATTGTTGGGCCTTCCTGTGCCCAGATCCAGAACCTTCCATTGCAGAATACCGAAAGCCCCTAAAGCGTCGAAGCATCGTTTGCACACGAGAGTGAGTGAGTGAGTGAGTGAGTGAGTGAGTGAGTGAGTGAGTGAGTGAGTGAGTGAGTGAGTGAGTGAGTGAGTGTGTGTGTGTGTGCGCGTGTGTGTGTGTGTGGGTGTGTGCGGCAGCACAGCAAAACCCCAGGCCCCTGCTTGAATCCATGGCTCTCTCTCGCTCTCTATTTTTTTTTCACATGTGGATTCGTGGCTTGCGGGGTCTTTGAGCCTTACTGCTGAAGCGGCATAGGCTGCGGTATGCAAGCCCTCGAACTCGTTCCGGAACACTGAGAACGGCTGAGTCCCCACAGGCCAAGGCTTCGTGCTGCCAGTTCTTGTTTGGGCGACTTCGGCTGCGCAGCCTCTGAGAGTGAGAGAGTTCAGAGGAAACCTGCCTCGCAATGATCTTTAAGCAGGTGCAGTTGATGCTTGGACCTACGCCCAAGCCGGTAAATCCCGAATCCAGGGGTCTGAATAGATAGTGGTTAACACGATCCCCTTGTAAGTTAATAGTCGCCACACGACTCCCTCCATACATCCATACGATAATCTCTCCAGAATCTGCTGTCCAACAGAATAAAGCTCCGAAGATTTGACTGCTACTCAGCAATAAATGACTTGAACGCCCAATGCTATCGTTGGGTTTTTTCGGGTTCAGGGCTTAGGGCACTTCAGAGAGGCCTCGTTCAAAAAGCGATTGGGGCCCTCAGACCCCAATTCCGGCAAAGCCTTCAAAACCTTGAGAATCAAGGTCAGTCAGTGTCTCAAGCCTTCCATCGTACTGTAGGTGTCTCTGCATATGTTTTTTAATCCTCTTGTGCCTATACTGAACTATACTGTTTGCACGAGTGGACACAGTATGGTACTTTGCTGGATGCAACCCTAAAAAGCCCTTGTAGAACTCTGAGGAGCCTTGCCTGCCTTGTGCGAGTGTGAGAGTTCCAACCCTTATAGCTGACCCTGAGCACTTTAGGTGACAAGGAGGGCCCGCACGCGAATTGCAGCTGCCGGTTCGAGAGCCCCCCACATCCTGCAGGCTTCTTGTGGTTACAGTCAGGTGGGCTTTGAATAAACCGCTTAATTATGAGGCTTACACAGGCTTTCGTCCGGTTGCCTTTGGCCGGGCCGGAGCACGGACAGGAGACAGCAGCCGCAAAGCAGATGCCGAAAGAAACCGCAAGCACCAAGGTGCCTCCTGCAGTGCTGGAACCCTCATCTCTCTAAACCCTTAACCCTCGGACAAGCGCCACTTACTGCAAGAAGCTATCGCACACCCCCAAGGTGAAGACTGCCGAGCTGCTGATCAATCGCCCAGTCAAAGAGAGCCAAGAGATGTCCCGCGAGGTTTGGGATGGGTCTGGATTTGCAGTCATCCATAAGGGCTTGTTCGGTAGAGTTTTTGTTTTTTCGGGCGGAGGGGGGAGGGGTGTGGGTGTAGTTCTGGTGCATCCTCTTCTGCGCGAAGGCTTTCAGTTTGGGGTTGCGATCCAGGGATTTGGTTTGAAGTAGCTTGATCCGAGGAACTAGGATTTCTGTGCTTGGCCGGTGGGAGTTTCATACTCAAACTAAATGCGGACGTCATTTACTCGTCCTTATATACAGCAGTCCCAGGTGCATGCCTGCTGAGGTTAGAGAAGGGCACGGTCTGTGAGGACGAAGAAGCAATCCGATGTGTACTAAGTCACCAAGCTAGTTCGCGTTTTGTTGACTTGAGCATATGCATCTTTGAACAGTATGAACATGACTTACATCTTCAGCATATCCCCAAGAACCCAGAACACTCGACTCGAGCTCCAAACTTCTAGAACCCTAAGCTTCAAAGCTACAGACTGTGGGTTACTGTCCAAACTTCGAAGCCCTGAAGCCCAAGACCCCGAGCTTAGCCTGAATCGCCCGGCAACCCTTGAAATGACCCTGAGGCCTAGAAGCCTTCAGCTTCGAACCCCACAGAGCTCTTCTACAAAGCCCATAGATGTTTCATAGAGCCCTTACAGAAGGTTCAGGGTTGTGGGTTTTGGTTTAGGGATGTTTAGGGTATCATAGGGTCTCAAAAGGACTCTCCTAGGTCCGGTCCGAAAGAGCCAGGAGACGGATTGGTTTCGTGAGATGCTCGCCGTCCACTTGGCGGCGGCCTCCGCAACGCGCCGCGCCCTGCAGAAGAGGGGAGGCTGGCCCTGTGAGTCTAGGCGTCATACTGGGATTGAGGGTCTTACCTGTCTAAGGCTATGTAGGGTTTAAGACCATTTTAGTTTGGTATTATGTGGCTGCAGCCGGTCAGGATAGGTGTAGAAAGATCGGAGTTCTGGAATCAAGTGGAGCAATTCAAACCTGGCTTGATGTTGCTTTCTGACGACCCAGGGCTGATGGAATATCCACGACTATGTGTGCGTATACAAATGCACAATATAATACACACACACACATCTCTCTTTGATTCCCATTATTTTTTTGTTTTTGTCTCCGAACCACTGGACAAAGCCCTCAGCCCTGAGCTTGCTATTAAACCCATATATTAAAGCCTGTTAGCCCTCAGCAACAAGCCTAAATAATTACTACCTGCTAGATCCTAAATCCTAAACTCCAAAATCTATAAGTCTAAGTCCTAAACCCTATTTGCCTGAAGGCTCTGTTGACACCCTGGCCGCTGCTCTTGCTGCACCCGACCCACCTGCCGGGCTCCTAACTGAAGCAGATGGTGTCATGGAAGCAGTAGTATTCGGGTTTTTGGCTTCGGGGTTTAGATTTGACTCTGTGTTCTGAGGTTATTGGCTTTATGTCCCGTTGGAAGGTTTGTAAGTAGAGGGACAATGTGTTGAGTCTTGCGGTAGCCTCTGCTCTTCGGCTTGATTTTGCGTCGAGAGACCGAGGGAATACAACACATAGTGTGTTGTGTTCAGCTCATAATGCATTCACACATACATACGTGTACATCGTATACATATACACACACACACATATATATATATATACACATATACATATACATATACATATATATATATATGCATATGTAAAGATGCATATACACAGGCTTCCGACTCCATAAGCTTAGCAACACCAATGAAAGCAAGAACTATAGACCCGGAGCCGCGAGGTGGTCCCCAGTCGGTTTGCTTGGCCCTGGCCGCCATTTGCTTCAGCGAAAAGGCGAAGCCTTTGTGGACCAAGAGAGGTTTGGAGACACCCGGCGTGAAGCTAGCAGTTGTGCGTTTCAGGCTTTCCCTAAATCCTCAAAAGCCTATGTTTTTTTTTTTCAGGGTCGTGCAAGGAAATCAAAATACGCAGCCTCGAAAAGGGCGGGTTTTTGATGGTTCATGGAGGGATTTAGGCTCAAAGGCTTCTGGCCTGAAAAGTTGTGCAGTAACCCGGACTTTGGGTGTAGGATGATTTTCGGAGGTATGAGAGTTGTGCCACAGGGTTTCAGTTTGCTTATCCCGTTAAGGAGGCCTCAGCATCCAGACCCGAAGCCAGAAACACAGTATTCCGGCCCCTAACATCGAGATGTAACTACCATGGAATCGGGCGCAGGGAGTTTTCGTACGACAGGGCTTTCCGACATTCAAAGCTTTGGGGACAGAGCAGGAGTTTAAAAGGATGATGAAGCCAGAGGTTGGGGCTTGCGAGACTTGGCTGTGGAGAAGAAGATACTTCAGCTGGCTATGGGCTCCACGACACAGCAACCACGAGAATATAGCAAAACTCTTGTTCTCTTCACAACAGATACCAATATGAATGATTTAGTCACGAGAATGTGGGATCGACCTTTGTGAGGACCCAAGCAGAGCAAGTGCCTCCCATGACTCATAAAAATTCATAGAAGCCGAACAATCAATCGCAGAGAGTTTCTTGGGGTGTATGTTGTTACTGCGAATAGCCTGTTAGTGCTATTCAAATGGTGCTTAATACTATGTACTACTTTTCACTTAAGAATAGCGGTGTTTACACTTGTCTATGCACGACTGCTACTTTTGCTGAAATTCGCACTTTTTTTTTGCGTAGATGTTCCGCGTGTTGCCTTGCCGTTGTTTTCAGAGTCCGGGCGACCCATGGACCACCCCCCCCCCCCTCCTCTGTCTCAAGAGGCTTCAGCGGAGAAACAGCTAAGGAGAGCCAACTCTCTGTCCTTGCAGCGCCCGCATCTCAGATGTCCCCGAAGGGTTGAAGCACTGGGGGTTTGCGTGAAGTTTAGGGCTGATTTTTTTACGAATTTCGGGAGGGCAGCTCCGAGCTTAGGTGCTTGGAGGCTTTGTGAAGCAGGCTTCGACTATCCAGGTGTTTATATAGGGGCCTAAATAATCACCTACAAACTATTTTGGGGTTCCTTGTTTTAACTATTGTATAGCCAGTATGGTCCCCAAAACCCTATCCTAGTTATTAAGGCTCCTATGTTATGGCTATCGATCCTGGCTGCCCCGGCTGCAATCTCCCAAGGCTAAAACTCGAAGACCGAAGTCGGGTTGAGGGACAGCTTCGAGCTAGAAAGAAATGTCCTATCCTGGAGCCTTTCTTTAGCGTGTGCATGCTCCTAGGCTTTGGGATGTAGGGCTTCATGTATGTCAGACTTGTTGCGTCATGCGTCATGGTGTTTCCACTGGGCCCTGGCCACAGCCTAGAGCCATTTTCCGAAGGTGCGCCATCCCGGAGCTTAGAGCGCAGCTCAACCGGCGGACTGGAGGAAGAACTGCTGATTTTTCAGGTTTGGGGAGGTGTGGGGTCGTCAGCCTCGGCAGACTTCGGGCTGTGGCCAAAAGAGCCCTAAACTAAACGGTTGCATTTTTATGACACTCTATGGAGCTGAGGGGTTAAGAACGGGTAGCAGCGTTTGTCAGTTAGTGCTTTATGCTTAGCCATGAAAGCTTCAAACCGCTTATACACCAAGTAAATGCAGCACACCAAACGAACAACAACATGAACAGGAGCCCACAGACAACCCTAAAGGGTGAGAGCGTAAATCCTGAACCCACAGACAACTCCCAAACTCCGTGGCTCTTTGCGTCCAGAACTCACGGCCTGCCCATCCCTCCAATCTGCAAAGAACCCGGCTCCATACAGACAGCAGCAATACGTGTCATTAACAACAGCCCAAGCATACACACACACACACGCGCATATGCATATATACATATATAGATATATATTCTTCCGCTCGAGCCATGCACGGACTGAACGCGCTCCCTGAGCCCAGAGTTTAGGGTTCTAACCCGAGCCTCGCAACGCATGAAGGAATGATAGGTTCACAACCCCAGACCCCATCCCTGGAGACAAAAGCCCAAAGCTGAGATATCATCATGGTTCTGAAGGCATGACATGGTAGCGACAGCTCTTTTGATTGAGTGCGTTGATGCGTTGATGCTGCTGTCCTGGCTGGACCAATGCGTGATACTGTACCAAAGCCCATGCATGAAACTGTTCTGGCCAATTCCGGCTTCTACACAATGGTATCTCTGCATTGCAGAGGCATCGCAATGATTCCCGACAATGCCTGTCCTTGGTTTAGATGCTCTCAGCTACGCCGGCACGAACGTACCAGAGGTTCAATCTCGTGAAGCTCTTGCTTCTCTGAGCCGTATGTAGCAAGGAAGTCTCAGAATACCTCAGAGTGGGTAAACCACTCGCGGGATTCGAAGTGAGGGAAGCTAGTCAGATGCCAAGTTTGTAATTGGGAGTTATCTGCTCCTTGCAGTGGAAGCTTGGAATCCGTCATCAGAGGCACTGTGTCATGATGGGACATTTGCATCCATGCTTGCGGGGATCACACCACTATGCCACTCGATGACCGACCATGCCCCCCAGTAGGAAATCCCTCCAACATCTGAACGTGAAGCCTAATGCTTTCTGCTACCCATCGACGGTGATGTGTTCCAACCGACCATAACCAACCTGTAATCCGGGCAAGTCCTTGCCACCATGCAGGAGGCACAAAACACCCCAAACCTGAACCCTAAACCCCAAAACCCTAAACCCTTAACCCCCTACCCCATTAAAAAAAAAAACTATACCCTAAAACACCTCTGTTCCTGGCAGGACGCGGCCTCCTGGCCGAAACGACTCCGGCGATTGGCTCTCGCTATGCTTGCGGAGGCGAGCGGAAGGTTTCCATCGCGTTGGTGTTGCTCATATAAATTAATCTACGTGCGATATACTTATAAGTATGAGGTAATATCAAAAATCGTAGTAAGGATAACAGCAAAAAACAGCAAATACTGTCCGATTGTCGCATGCCTCTGGTAGTATCTAGAATCTAGACCCGTGTTGGCCCGTCTTGATAACTAAGACTCAGTAATTGCACTCGCAGCTCCGTGCGAGAGTTTCAGAACGTGAGGGAATGAGGGATCCGATTCGAGGCCCGAAATATCACCCAACGGGGATCCCTGCTTCAAAAAAAACCCCCACCCAAAGTAATTAATCGTGAGCTTCCCCAATTTTCTTTTAACCCTACAGCAAAAGATAATCCTAGTCCCGCCCCAAACTCGCAAACCCTTGAAAGCTCTAAGGCCTTCATAAACCCTACCCTAGTGCGCACAACGAAAGCAAAGCAGTCGCCAAGAGGGCCCCAACGGCGGATCAGCAGGAAGTTTCCCTGGCCCTAAAGACTGCGGGGTGGGGGGTGGGGGGTGGGGGGNNGGGGGGGGGGGGGGGTTCTGAAAATGAGCGATCCCTGGTATGAGTACTTATTATAGTGCTTAGGAATCTTCGCTGAAAAATGCCATATGGAGCGCAACGGGCACCAAAGGATAGCTTTCCCCGATTCGGGTACACCAATTCCCCTTCATTGTGCCGAAGGTCTTTCTTAAGAGTGATAGAAGGACATACTCAAGATCTAACCACTAAGGCCCCTTTTTAATTTTGTGAACCAGCCTCCAAAAGTCTGAGGCGGTGTCTCGCGGATGCCGTCGGCTGGTTCGGTCCCTTTGCAGCTCAGTTGCCTGAGGAGCTTGAGTTTGGGCCGGTTCGATCACAGTTTGTAGCTCTCTGACACAGTCGCTGAACTACAATTTCGTTCCCCTGAGCGTGTAGATAGAAGGTAGATATGCAGCCATGCCCTGATCATATGATACCGGCTCGTATGACCAGGCCGGACAGAATAAGTGAATAAGCGGTCACAGTGACGATGTCTCTGAGGCCCATGGTCATAGCACTGGGTATCGATCCGACGACCACGAAGACAAGACGACAACCGCGACCATGACGACGATAACGACAACGACCGCGGCGTCGACCACGAAGATCACGACGACCACGGCGTTGACGATGAGGATGCTCATGATGACGGTGGTGATGATGTTGATGATGATGCTGATGAGAATGGGCCTGGTGAATATGAGCATGAGTCTGATCATGAAGAAGGTGCTGGTGGTGACGCTGAAGAAGCAGAAGGTGATGGTGATCCGGGGCTTTTGGTGTTGGCGAAGACGATGCGATTCATAGTGCTGCTGAAACACACCTCGGCGTGCATCTGATGCGCCTACATGCGACACCCGGGTTTGGTCGCAAGTTTAGTGTTTAGGATGTCCACCTCAACTGAAAGTCAAGAATGCAAGTGAGAACTGAAATTTGCTGAGAATTGAAATTTGACTCCTGGTTCCACCCCCTCCCCGCTCCAGCATTGAAGCTGCTGACTCCGCACAGCTGGCCAGCAGAGAGGAGGGAGCTGCAACCGAAACCCGCCGGATAAAACCTCGAAGTTCCCGAGTCAGCTCTGAAGTCAGTCAGGCCCCACCCCTTTGTTCTTAAGGTACCCACTTTTCTTGATATAAGAGATCCTTAACCATAAAGACTAGGTACCCTTTAAAAAAGCGGGGCTAGCATGTCACAGTCTACGTAGTGGTGGGACCGCGGCTGCTAGGTACGACCTCCAAGGAGCAGCCTTCTCCGAGCGAAGATGACTCCCGGCATGCTCGAGTCTCCGTTTAGGGTTTATAGGGGTGGGAAATACCCAAACCCTCCAGGTACCTACTAAAAAGGGCCCCAGAGGCTATAGTACCCTATATAGTAGGTACCTGGGGGGTTAGGGATAGATTGAAATGTCTTGGAGAAATGAAGGACGCAAGGCTCGGAGCTTTCCGGGTTTTGATGTCTCGGAGACGATGTTTCAACAGCTCGAGCCACACCCAGACTTGAGACTTGCAAAGAGCTGTGCATCGTTGACAGAGCTTTGGCATTTCATGATTGTTTTCGTTCCCACGTCGCATCTCACAGCGGCACGCCTCAAGAGGAAGGTTTTGGTGGCCGCGTGCGTGTGCATGCTGAGTTATAGCATGCCTGAAACTTTTCGCCGCCTCCATCAAAACATTGTGTGTCAGGATGCTGCCACGGCGTGTTTTTGATTTGACATCCGGAGTGCTTGTCGCATATCTGGCTTGGCTCGGCACATTGGCATCGATTCCATGGACCATCCCTTGCAAAGCTAAGCTACAAAAGCCATGCGCTGATGCTCGAGCAGACGGCGTGCGGGGCAGAATTTACCATGCGTTCTTGTGGAGTGGCCGGTCCAGAGACTTTTCCAAGTGCCGCAACGAAGGAGAACCCGTGGTTCAGACGACTTGCATTTCTCGAAATGACGAAAACCCTCGGACTTCCACTGCCAGGCGGATCCCGATACAGCGTGGATCCCACGCGACGGTGTCACCAGTACTTGATACTCAGACTGATCACATTACGCCGGACACTTTCAACAGCTACCTTTGTGGTTCGGTCGCCTCGCTGTTCGGATATGGAGTGTCGGAAGTCAGCTGCACGTGCCCTGCCGCACATGCTTGGTAGCTACTCTGCCCATTCTCTTCTAGAGCTCCGTGGATTTTCCCCAGTGCGACGACGATTGCAGATCCCTCAAAGGGTTGCCCTCCCTTGAGAAAGCCGTCCTCGCAGAGATGCTATAAGTTGGCTTGTCGCTTGCTGCTTCGGATGCTGAAGCAGGCCTTCACCGTCCAATCACAAACATTGCAATTCGTCTTGGCAGCTGTTAGCGCCAATGTGACCTTTAACTATGGCTACCTGTGCGCTGCAATGGTGTTTGATCTTTCGTGTGGCATGTTCCAGCTGGGAGTGATTGGCTTCATATTCTACCTACGTCATGCTGGTAATGGTGATTCTACTCCCCCTGCAGCTGCGATGCCTCCTCGGCGCCGATGGTGCCGTTGCAAGCGTTGCGGTGGATGGAATGTACCGGGCTCTGCATGCAGCAGACACCTTCAGCATCTAGTGGTTCACTCGAGCTCGCGATTTGGAGTCACTTTCTGAACGCGAACTATTGCCATTGGTTGGACTGCGAATTATAAAGTATATGTGTTTTGAATGTACACGTCAGACATGTGTAAATGTGTTTAATTACGCAAACATGTTTGTATACCGTTTGTTTCCGGTAGTAGCAACGCAAGTGTTGTTTCAGTTGGTTGTGTTGTCGCACCATTTACTGCCAGTATCGGTCATCTTTGTTCTTGACTGGGCGACATGGTCTGCAGACCGAGGAAATGCACAATCGCCTTACTGCAGATGCACCGCACCGAGTGCAAATTGATGCAGTTTCCCGCTCGGAGACCACGCCACTCTACACCCTCATGAACCGGAAACACCCTGAAACAAGAGTCCCAAAGGCACTGACAGTCGCCTATCTGAGGAGATGTCCAAGAAGCTTCTTTGGGATGCTTTGGGCCGTTTGGTTGCAATTGGGGCAAGTCTCGGGGTTTTGGGGCAGGATTGAGATCACCTGCCCTTCTGGGCTAAAGCGGCTAAAGGCTCCTGCGACTCGCTGGCTTAATGCATCGGAGCTGCCTATAGGCCCAAACAGCACTGAAGCCACCACCACAGGCCTCAGGCCCGGTGGAGTCCCTGCCTTAGTCCTCAGTGTTGGGCCGGGAGGACACATCCCTAAACCCGTAGAAACTGCAAACCCTGTGAAATACAAGAAAGAATCAACACTGGGGGGCCCTTCTTATGGATCTTGAGAGAGGGACCTTGCTTGTCGGAAGGTCTCTCATGGTTCGTGCTTTTGTGTCTTCTGGTTCGAAGGCCGCCTCCTGGTCTGGGTTGTTTTCTTCAGGGTTTGGAGCTAGTGTAATTGCAGCCTACAGCCCTTTCAAATTTCTTGTGCAGGGGCAGGGCATTGAGCTTGAAGCTGTCAGCCTTTTGGGCCCAAACCGGGTTTAAGGAAAGTTTAAGCTTTAGAGTGTTTCCATGTTGCTACTAGGTAGGAAGCTCTGCTCTCGGAGCCGAATGGGAGTCATTGAAACCTCTATAGTATGGGTAGGTATAGGGTGTAGGGTTTAGGTATGAATCTCCAGATCCGGAAGTGTAAAGCTTCAAACGCAAGTTGGGGATTGCTGCCGCGAGGTCTCGACGAGAGCTCCATACCGGATCTCCAGCCGGAAGGCGAGAAGGCGGGGCACGCGAATCTCTTGCCTCGCTGTTTGCGATTCTGTTGCCCAGTCTCCGGTCAGGCTGCTTTAGGTTCGAAATTACATTCGCTGCATGGACAATTTAGTCGAACATGCGTCTCAGCACTGCAAGAGCCAGCTAGGATCAGTACCTCCAGAGCCACTAGCAAAGCCGCAGTGTAGTTGACCTGGAAGATCTCAGGTGAGCACATTTTCTGAGAGCTGCTTCCGGGAAAAGCAAGACCGAACAACTTTGTCCACGACCATGTGCGGGCTACATAATGAATACGAACGGATGCGAGGGGAGGGGGGGTGAAGTACCGAATGTTACACATTCCGGGCATTCTTGATTGCACGTATCACTTGCATGTTTCCGTGTCTGTGTGCTCAAGGTTCTAGCATAGCAGAGTATCTGGACTTCAGCCGGATAGCTGTAAAAGAGACTCTTGTGTGCTTGTGT
>CAJNJA010005653.1:0-16795 GCA_905231915.1 Symbiodinium necroappetens
TCGTCGCTCCAATACGTACTCTAGATCGTTATTACTAACTAGCCGGCCCTCCTGTGAGGATGTATGACTACAACGAAACCCGAGTGTCAGCTTCCAAATAAACCCTGTTTAAGCCGGCCACGGGGGAGGGGGGTTAACTACCGAGGCCCACGGGACAGGGAGGTTCTCCTCCCCTACCCCCAGAAAGCAAGCGAGCAAGAGAGAGAGAGAGAGGGGCAACCCTCGAGCCCGGAGCCCTGGCGAAAGAAAAGAGAGAGTGTAGCGAAACCCCTGGTCCATAGCCCTGGCGAAAGAAAGAAGAGAGAGTAGCGATTTTGGCTCAAGTGCTGCACCTTTGCTTTGGGGCCTGTAGCGCCTCCTTGCATCGGGGGGGAGCTGTGGGGGCTGACCTGGTTTCGCTTGTTTCCCAGCGCTGCTTTAGTCTTGTCCGTACCGCTCTTTTTTTCTCGACTCAAGTGGCCCTGAGGGTATCTGAGCCACTCTCGATCCTGAACACGGCCCTTCTGCGATGAGTGGCCCGTCAGTAGGGGGAGAGAGCATACAACTTTTCACCGCAATTCTCGGTGATCCAGCAGTACTACGAGTACCAGGACCTCACCGATGACCAGCAGAAGCAGCACCCCAGACGCGGGGGAAAGGCACGGAAGGCAACCGAGAAGGTTGCAGACACATGACCCGAGAGCAGCAAGACGCTCTCGCTGAGAAACCCAAGAGGCTGGGGGGCCTTGCAAAGCAGCTGGACCTCACTTCCCGGCCAGCACCAGCACCATGCAGGGGGGGTTGGCCTGAGGTTGTGCCCAAAGGGGAGTTCCCATCGCCTTCCCCCAGCCGTGCTTGAGTCTCCCGCCGCATTTCGGCCCAGGCTTGCTAGTGCCAGGAGCCCCCGAAGCCATCGACCACATCGGTGACTTCGCTGTACCTTGTGTCTTCCTCGTGAATGTTCGGACGGAGGACTTTAGTAGGGGACGGACCCCAACGGTGACCGCGGCTGGGAGGCGCGAGCAGGACCCTCAGGACAGCAACCTGACGGGCGTCGGCGATTCTACGGGTAACGAATAAGGCGGGGACGTTCCATTGCAAGATCCAGGGGAGACTGAGTACCTGTTGGGTGAGTTCGCGATAACTACAGCAGCACCATCGGGAATGCATATTTCCAGAAAAGGATGACAGGGAGAGGGGGAGACCCCTGAAGCCAGGAGCAGCAGCACACCACCGTGCCAGCGGTGTCTGCGTCGGCCTAGTTTCCACAGAGGCCCATTTTACCGGAATGATCCCTCCTGCGTCCTTTTCGGGTGTGAAGACACGGATGCAGCTGAGGTCCAGCGGCACCTGAAACAAGTTGCCGTGGCAAAGGCAGTGAAACTGTTCTGCTCGACCCTCAGGCCCCAGTGACTCTGACGGCAGAAGGCTCCTCGACCACCACGACGAGACTTCCATCGCCCTCTACCACTCCGAAAGAAACTCCTGCGACAGACACGCATCCCTTGCGCAAGCGATACCTATTAATTATAAGGAGTGCTAGCCACGCCAAGCACAATGCCGACACGGACAACTGCGCGCTCTTTGGAACACAGAACTTGTCACTCCACGACGTCAAGATGTTGCTCCTCAACGAGGAAATACAAGCTGCTACAGATGAACATCTAGCCCTGCTGCCACCAGTCAACAGGGAACCTCGGACTACCACGCCATCCTCGGCGAGAACATCCACAGCCAAACCTAGAAAGGATAATAAGCCCAAGACCAAGAGCCCGGACAAGGATGAGAACCTCCAACTGCCCCGAAGAGCGCCACCTTCACTGCAGAACCATGGCCTTCGCCTTCGACTACACAACAAAGCAATTAAGGACTGGGCCAATCGCAGTATTCGTTACCTCGCCAACATCGGGGAACACGTGGAAGTTCCTGGAAGACACCGGGAGAAACCCTCCCGAGAAGACGCCGCGGATTTTGAGACCTACATGGATATCATGGATGAGGAGCATAAGAACATATAAGAACCGCAAGATCACAAGTGATGGTCACCACCTCCTAGAGCTGACGATCCGGAACGAACCCGAATCTGCCTCCCGACTGCGAGAGCACATCGAAGCCGTGCCGGGGTTTGGCAAAGGCCAAATTGCATTGGAAGATCGGCACCACGCGACCCTGATACGCGAGAGGCTCTTGAGGCAATTTTGGCGTCGGATGAGCCGGCACGGGAGCTTCCTGCTGCCGCTCTTCTTGCTCGCCTATCTGAACCTCACAGACTACCAGAACATGAACCTGCTCCTGTTGGACAACTACCTACAAACAAGTCGCCCCGCCGAGGGGATGGCGCCCTTGAGACGTAAGAGCAGGGGCCATCTCTCAACCCAAACAAGGGCAGCGCCGCCGGGCCGGAGAAGCCCACAAAGCCGATGCCTCCACCGGAAAGTGCCAGGGTCCGTACCACACCAGCCCAAACCGAGCTCTCCGTTGTCACTCCGGAAGGAAAGGCCCAGTTAAATGCGCCCTTCTTGGCACGAGACGCAGTTGGACATCCGCCCCACGGAGAGCCCCCCCCAAGTGGGCTCAGTCCGCCCCACCCCTACCGGAAGGTGAGCCGTCGAAGCTCACACCACAGCAACGGAGCCGACTTCACCAAGTACTACAAGAAGGCTTTGAAGTCGGGGGAGTGCATGTGAGACCCTAAGACAATGACGAGCAGACATGGCGTGCATACCGCAAAGCTCAGAAGGAGCAGTATAGGGCTATGCGAAAGAAGGCGCGGCAACAACATGAGTGGAGGGGGCCGACAAGCGTAATGCCAAAAAGAGGAGGCGCTGACTCTGGCGAATCGCCTTGGCCGGGGGATGCCCGCTTTGCCCTCAGCGAGTTCTACCAGTTTGATCCAGTGAGGGGTGATCCCCGTCTGAGTGACCACCAAAAGGATGCGTAATTGGATTCATGTCGCCGGTCCTGCAAGTGTCAAATTTCTTGTTCCTTGACCACAGGCCAATGGCCTCAACTCCAGTCGTTTCCTTTCTCTTCGCCGACATTCGTGCTGTCCTAATACCTGATTTTACCATCCTCAATTCCTTTCATGCTGAGTTTATTTTCAAGACGGGCCGCTGGCGCCTCCTTGATGCTTCGTGACTTGCACCCGCTCCCCGCGGGTTTCAAAGCTGTACCAATACGTTTGTCCGCGGCGAAATGCTGATACGCTCTCCAGCACTTCCTAGGGTGTATGTATATAGTATATTGCCTTTGGTAATCTACTGATCTGGTTGTTTCTTTCCTGGGACACCCCGAGCCGGTAAGCCTGTCTCCCTGCTTCTCCACAACGGGTGGGGGCCGCACCTGCGCGCTGGCCGGGGGAAACCCCGACCCCCGTCCCTTGGGAAAGGAGAGAGAAAGGACAGAGAGAGAGAGAGTGGTCGTGGAATTCATGTTGGGGGAGGCGCTGGCCAAATAGTAGACTGGAGCAAGAGCCTGCACGCCGTCTGCAACTATTGAAACAGTCAAAGTCAGACAACGTAGTTTTGCAAACGTGCTTTTTTGGACGAAATCGGCTCCTGCGTGTTGATGAGGATGGCGAATTGACATTGGACGAGCTACTCGACGGTGCCCACCACGACTCTGAGTTTCAAAGCCGGCTGAAGGTCATGGATATCGACGAGGCCAGTCAGTTTACTGGGACATGGGAAGGTTTCGGGGATTTTGGTGGACCATCTTAACAGCTCCCGTCATGGGGACAGAAACACAGGACCAGCAGCTGCCCTCGCAATGCAGTTGCTGTCCGACCAAACATACAGAATTAAGGGTGCGCAGGTTTGAGACACGAAGTCATCGCCACAACAGACTGTTCGCATTATCCTGCAGTGCTTTTGCACCTGCACTTTTATCGTTGTTGAAAGCCTTCGCGTTTGCCTCAGGTTGACCTGCAGCAGCTTTTTGACATGATTGATGCCGATGGATCCGGTTCTATTGCAGTGGAGGAGTTCATCGTCCCACTAAGCCGCGGCTGAGCAGATTAAAGCATCCCTTGCGGAGTGCTCGGGTTTGGACCTTTTCAATTGTAGCAGCAGCATGCAACAGAATTTTTTTGTGGCTCTTGAGAGGAATCGAGAGCCAATCCCACCCGTCGAAGCAACCTCCACGATTTGATGCGACCCTAAACCAGGTTGGGTACATGACTCCAAGACTGCGCCGCGCTTCATCAAGTACAACTTGTTGCGTGCGATGACGCAGCAGGACAGCTGGAAATGAAGAAGCTTGCAGGCAATGTGGGCCTAGCTGCTATTCCGTAATCCTAGTTCTTGCCCGCTTGAACTCGAGTGTCTAGCAATTCAAGCATCTGGAAACCCCAGGTTCGGAGGCAGTTGCGCCGAGCAAGTGGCAACGGGGAGTCCTAGTGCTGCTTGCCTGCCCGCTCCACTCCTCTCCCCTCCCCTTCCCCTTACTCTCTCGAACTCCCCACTACTAGTACTGAAGTCTGTGGTTTCACCGTGATGCACCGAGATCTGTGGAAGAGGAGGTGTTGTCTTCAAACATCTTGAATCAGCCACAACCCTGAAGGAGGAGCTACTGCGGTTCTCGCACGAGAATTTCAACTCCATGTTCGAACGGGTTGATCGAATGTCTTTGGTCCTTAACAATCTTGCCGCCAAGCACGGATGCGCGACAAAGACGTCGACGGTAGCGTTCAGCGAAGGTGCAACAAAAGACCCGGTCTCGACCCCAGACTCCTACACATGCATCAGATCCTGAGACTTGTTCAGCCAGCCGAAGCTCGCAACTTGCTGCTCAGCGGTTGAAGGTCTCCGCGGAGAAACTGGAGCGCAAGGCTGACGAGGTCATACGGGACCGTCTGTGTGTCGTGGGTGTGAGTGCAGGTGGATGTCGGTGTGGTGGTGACCACAGAGTTTCCTGACATCTCTGCTCGCTAGGAGAAGGTTTCTCCCGATGCCCATAGTTTGGAGCAGCCACATGCGTCCATCCTCTCTCCCCAGCTGAACAATCTCAAGGGTGACATGGAGACGGCCTTAGAGGCTGGCCGCACTCTTCCTAAAGATACTGTCCCGACACGAGCAGGATCTGGAGGAGGCATGATACAGCTGCTATGGTGTCTGAAACTGCACCGTAGATTCTGTGCAGGCAGCGCTGCTGGTCTTGGATGCCGCTTTCCGGGACGCCGCAGATGCCCTGAAGCAATCCCAGTCAGTGGTCGAGAGCCAGCTGGGGCTCCTCGCAGAGTCGGTGACAGGTGCAGACAGGCTCGACGCTCCCCGTCTCTTCCACGGGTAAGCTTCAACCGTCATGACTTTGGGTTGCACTGGCGTGGGCTATGCAGGAATCAAAGCGGGCAAATGAGAAGGGATGCGCCGGAAACGGGTGACGAGCTTAGAGATCGTTCGCCACCAGACAGACCTGCATCGGAACTTGCTTGCACCTCAGCCAAGCATTTGCAAGTAATGTGTTTCATTCGATGGTGTCCTTGGGTAAAGCAGTGAATCCAGTAGCAAGGCCTGGTTTAGGACAGCTGCGGGGCAAGAACAATTCGGGAGGGATCTTCAGCAAGACTGGGCAAGGCAGCGAAGGTTTCGCAACTCGCTGAGGTGCCTCTTTGACCCGATCAGGCAAGCCGCCAGCACGACAGCCCGTGGACGTCTCACGGGATCCAGATTGGAAGAGAGAGGAGAAACCTGAAAAAGCACATGGCCAGCAGCAGCAGCAGCAGACCATCTGAGGAGTTTGAAGAGTCTTAGCTTGGGGAACACCCAGCGAGACGTCCTTCTGCTT
Source organism: Symbiodinium necroappetens (assembly GCA_905231915.1). NCBI lineage: Eukaryota > Dinophyceae > Suessiales > Symbiodiniaceae > Symbiodinium > Symbiodinium necroappetens. Next base: position 5,764 of record CAJNJA010005653.1, read on the forward strand.
TCGGAAGTTACAGCCTGAAACGGGCAGCCATGCGAAATTTCAATTCTTCAAATCACCCGAAGAATTGCTCGGGTGGTGCAGGCGAAGCCTGTGTGTTTGAATATTCTTTGAAGATAGTTTCCACCTTTCCAGGCGGTATAGCCGCCCTGCCAAACGCTTATCTATCCGACGGGATGTTGAGCAGGCAAATGTGAGAAAATGCGGTGAGGCTCTCGCTGGCCCTTGATCTGAGTAGTCTCTAGCAGACATGTGTTGCAAAGAGTCCGAGTATGTCGTGCCAACCGGCGCGGCTCACGACCATGAAACTGGCAGCCAGCAAGGCCATCGGAACACTGGGAAAGCCAGGGCCGCATAATGTAGCGATAAGCCATGTCGGAGGACACGACCTTCAGCACGAGGAAGAGCGAGCTCGCCTTGCTTCGGGGACGTGCCTCCGACCAGGACGTCTTGGAGAGCACCTCCCTTAGTTCTGCTTGTGGTGATTTTCAGGTTCTGCAAGTGGACTCGCTAGACTTCCTTGTACATGAGATGCACTTCAGCTTTTGATAATTTCGGATCCGCTAGCCAAGAAAGCAGCAACTTTGCGCAGCCGCCTGTTCCGAAATCGCGCCAAATATCTTCCCGGTTGGTGAGGGCTTCACAGGCCATGAGTCTGGCAGGTGTGGACTTTGCCACACTCCTTTTTACAAGCGGCCAAATGCATCCTTCATCCTGTGCGACTCCCCCAAATAAACAAAACTGGGGGAGACCTTGCACTTTGGCAGCAGACCAGTGAGGCGACTGCGAATCACCGAAGTCAATCCGCGCATATCCGCGCAGTCCCCCCTAGCCCTGGCAGCCAGGACCCGCACGCAGTCATTCGTCGGCCCTCACCGAGTAACCTGCGAATTGAGCTTGAGACCCAACCAGGGACAATTCAATGGCTTTCCGATTTCAGACCGAGACCAGACGATCAAACCAAAAGGTTGCAAATGCACCGCAGTCTCGTGCGAGCAGGAGGCACTGTTTGACAAAGTCTGGCCTGCACCACGAAGGTCTAGATGTGTGCAAGGGCTGCAAAGGGCCTTCAGTTGCCTTCGATGCAGTGAAAGCATAATACTTCCACATGTCAACAGAACATGAAGCTCAGTTTCAGTGATGCATGGGCGCGTCGATGCACTGCCCTGGCTGGCTAACAGGGAGCGCGGTCTTTCTTGAGATCATGTCCGCATTCAGTTGTCACGTGCATTGCACGGGCTTGGTCTGGAGCTGAGGTTATGTCAGCTCCGTGGATCCTCGCAGCCGCTCGCCACAAGCGCTCATGATTCCGAGCTCCACACTTCACCTGCTCTTACTACTTCTGCATCCTACGAGAACAAGTGTCTACCATGTCTGCACATCTCGGAAGCCAGAGAGATAGCTCTTGGGCGGGTAAATCGGTTTTGAGTCGTCTCGCGCCTTCCGGCCTCGCTTCGAGGTGCCGACCCCTGGATGTTCGAGTTCATCTCTTTGGGGCAGATAGGCCCGGTCAAGACAGTGTCGAGACACTGGTGCTGGCGACAGTCGACAGGGTCTTTGCGATATGCCGTTTCGGACCATGTCCCATGCTTGCTCTGAGATTTCCGCACAGTGCTTATGCCATGCATCTCTTGCACAACATATGCACAGCTGAGCTGAAGGGCTCCATGCAGATCGGGTGCGCTAGCCTCACAGTTTACATGAAGCCTCAAAGGCAAGAGCGCTCTTTAGGATGGTGGCAGCGGTACAGGTACAAAGCCGGCTGTCACGTTAGAAGCATCGCAAGCTTTGCCCGCCGTGTTTCTGCAGTTTCCCTGCTTGCCTGCCAGGTCTCGCGCTTGACAGCTCTCTTTTCGTGCATGGCGGGCTCAGAGATGAGAATTTAGGTTGCATTCCTGGACACTCAGGCCGGGCCCTGCAGTCAACGTGGGCATCATGCAGGGCTGTGAGACATGCAGAAAACTTTTGAGCATTTAAGCCTCAAATCGTGCGTCTGCTGAACACTAGTCCTGCGGTGGGGGAAGGATTGAAGTTGAAAGCACGTGCCCGTCTTTCTGCCACAGAACGATGGGATGACGTCCAAGAGTGGGTCGATCATCTCAACGTGAGCAGCCCAGAGACGATTCTTCTTGTGGTTGTCGGCGCCCTGATCGGCCTTGTTGAAACAAATCTCCCACATGCTAAACTGACAGGTTTCAAGCCTGTCTGTGCATTCGCAGCATGTCGACTCGCGTGAAGGTTTCCACGGCAAACCGTCTCAGAGTTCGTTCCTCATAATATGTTGGAGGGGGCTTTCACGGTACATTTATTCGTGACTGATGTGGATTTGCAAGAGCTGTTCGGTGATGTGCATTTTCTTTTCCAGCAAATGCTTATGGCCATTGCATATGCATCGGTATCCACATGTGGCTACTATCTTCTTTGGCCGAGCTGGGTCCTGACAGCTCGGGGTTGGAGGGGCCGTCGCCAAGGCCTGGAAAGACCAGCAGCTGGCAGAGTACGTATCCAAGCCCTACTTTTACACTGAAAATGGCGTGTGGGCCCCTGCTGCAAGGGTTTCTCGTGGGCGCTGCTGCTTCGTGTTGCTGGCAAGATAATGGCTCGAGATACCATTACCTTGCAGTTTCCTAAGTGTTGAACATGATGCTGGTAACCTACTGGTATCTCAGTAGGTTGTCTTTCCATCAACAACCTTGACACCCTACTCTGCATGTACAACACGCAAGTCGTGTCACCTTTGCATACATGTCCCGCCACAAGTCCTGCCATACGGGTTGCTCTGGTTCATTGAAGGACGTCCCCGCTGGCAGTCACAAAGCTGACCGGTGCACGGTAAACACTTGCCACGTTGCACCATAAAGGGTGTGGTGTAAGATGTGCTTCGCGTGTTTGTTCGTGCCGTCATGGCCGGAGTATGATTTCAGCCGTCGATCCTGCGCGAAATAAGAGTTCCCCAAACACTGAGCTTCAAAACAATAGAGCCAAATGCAAAGCAGAATCAATCCTTCAAGCTGCAGGTACTCAAGCGAGGTGGCGAGAAACTGATCGAGTACGGCACTCCCGGCCGCTAGCCTGATGCTCCCAAGTTTTTCCTCCACAACCTACCGAGCAGTATGATCCTCTTCAGTCCCATCTGCAGTTAGTTGTTGCGAGCATTACCCGAGGTGGCGGTAAAGAGACAGCTGCTTGGCATTTTGGCATTTTCGGCACAGCTCTGTGATTCTGTGGCTCAGGGCGCTTTGCTCGAGCGACCTAGTGACCTAGTGTCGGTTTTTGATGACTGCTCTTGAAAGTCAGTGTTAGATTTTCCGAAGACAGGTTATCTACGTCAACCCGTTCAAGGACCTTTCAAGACTCCTGCACCTCTTGAGCTCATGTGCAAGATTGTGATCGGAGATGACCTGAGTCGCTCATTGAACAGCACAGAGGTTTCCGAGCCGGGCCAAGCTCGAGGCCCCAAAGGCGTGTGTCGCAGTCAACTCCTGTGGCCGAAGCGCACCGGTAGTCATGGGTGTGCCAGCCGATTGTCGGTCAGTCCAGCTGCTGTCAATGGCGTACGTGATGTGTTTGGAAGTTCGCGTTCGCCTTTGTGACTTTGTGGTACCCCACTCGACTGTGAGGGGTTGCCTGGCTTGTCTCATTGTGAGTTTCAAAGATCGCGGACCGGATGTCAAGACAGCGCCGGTTTGCATCCATTCTAGAGAGGGTGGTCACAGCTACAGTGCCTCACTGCTCGCATTGGCTGCAAGTTGCACGTAGTGCCTCACTTTGGGCGACATTATCGAGAGATGGTCAAGCTATGTATCAGAGCGAGAAAGGGAGGGAGCTAGCACAGAATGATAACAAATTATGTCTGCGAGGGAGGTTCAAGGCTTTGCTTCCTTGCCGCACTAGAGGTTGCAAGCCCCATCGTCCCCGTCCCTTTTGCAACAAAAAGGGCCTGTACTCTATTGGTTTCAGACATGATTGCGAGGACGGAAACCCTCAGCAACGCTCAGAGAAGGCTGGGCCACGGATCTCATGTCGAGCTGTTGTACTGCTGCATACAGTACAGATCTGCGTAGCTGCACTTTCCTCCGGAAAGTTTCCTGAAGTTTGTGGCGCGCAGGGGGAAGAAAGGCGGGGAGCGACGATAACAGAAGTCAGTCGAGGTGGTGACTGCGGCGGGCCCATTCCCGGCCTCGGGACCTTGGAGAAGGGAGAACGCGGCATGGTGAGAATTCCAAGGAAGCCTTTCAATGACCCAACAGCAGATACAAAGGAATTAGGGGAGGAGAACGAGAAGGAGGGAGCAGCAGCAGTGAGTTGACGGCAGTTGTGTCGAGATCAGTCTTGCAACCGGAACGGATGGCATGTTTGGGCGTGGGCTGGGGCGGTCTCTGCACACGGAGACTGATGGAAGCAAGGGGCCCTTCCAGCACGGACTCTGTCGACACGAAAGGCACTTCGTCGACCCTCCAGGCTTACTTGGGAGCATGGCTTGGACATGCCTGTGGTGATGCAGGATCTTGTTGCGCGCATTGCTGCACGAAAAATAAGATCGGGCTGGTTCATGCTGCAGTGGAGCGGCGGATGCTGAAGGGATCGGAGTTAGAGCCTTCGGTTGCTGACACCTGCTGCGGACCATGCGGGACCTGGCTCCACAAACGTCACGTAAGAACACAGACGATGCAGCTTCAGCAAGCCGCCACGGGTTGTCGAGGATGCGAGTTCGACCGAAGCTAAGCATCCGCATTCTAAAGCCGTCCCCATCCGTTACTTTCTCTACATTTGCCGCAGCTGTGACCACCAAAGGTGCAAGACTACCTGGAAAGGCCCAGTGCTCGGTCGGGTGTGTCGCACAAGGTTTTGACCCGTAGGCAGTAGATGAACCGGGCACGTAATGGGCAAGCGCATATGCTCTAGCATGCACTCACAGAAAAGGTCGGAACATGCTCGGAGCTTCGATGATCTTGAACAGCCCTCTGTACCCACCTGAACATGCCCACAGTCTAACAGCAGCCAATCCACATGATTGTGCGATTAGGCTGGCATTTTTCAGTGTGCAACATTCGGCATCACTCATCTGGGATGTTAGCAGCTAGCCTAGATGCATGCACCTTTGCTCAGGCGAATACCGACATACCCCTTCGTGCTCATGCTCACGTAACATGTTATTGTGTCTCTCAGGACGGCATGCCTTGCTGTTTCGTGGGCGATGACTGCCCTCTTTGCGTTGCTTGACCGTCCCTGACGAGACAATGTAAACCCACCTCCATGAGGTCGGGCATTCGGCGCGTCTTTTCGGGACATCAGCCGCACGGGCAGACTCCAACAGCACGAAGCTTACTCATTCGCTGCACTGTCTGTGGCTTCCTTGAGCAAGGTTGTTCGCGTGTTGCACCCAGCGAGGTTGTTCGGCATCCCAGGCATGGTCTGCTGTGGATCACGGCAGACACATCGCGATCAGAGCCCCCGCTTCATTCTGACGTGGTTTGTGTTTGGTGCTATTCCTGTCGCACCGTGAATAAATTCGCAATACGCCGTAGGACAGGGCTTTGGTGGGTGTTGCCGGCAACTATGTGTTCCGCTTAAGCACGAGCAAGTACAAGATTTAGTTTGGGTCATTGAGTATAGCGACCTCCCAACGAGAAATTATGCTTCACTCAGGACAGCACGGCCAGCAAGCTTTTCAACCCTGCCGACAACAGAGGGAGCGCCATGTCCATTGCAGTGGGCCCGGATAATTTGACTTGGCTGGCTGGCGCTTTAGCGTAAGTGTTCGTGACTGCATGTCTGCCTTGGAAACATCGTCAGTGCAATGTGAATCGTGGGCATCACATGTTATGCTCAGCATATTGTTTTGTTCGTCAGCCTTAGCACGGAGACTCTACACAAACGCACACTGTGGCGCGGCAGCACCCACAAGCTCGGTACATACCTGCTGAAATCGAGACACTTGAAGCCTATGCAGCCGCGATATGATTAATAAGCACCTTTGCAGATGCATCGGTTCGCAGCACATTTCTACATGATGGCTACTGCATCAAAGGTGAGAGTTTACTCCGAGTCTGTGGAGATCGAGGCAATGCTTGGAGTTGCATCGTTGCTGCAAAGCCCGCATGCATGCCGATCTAGCCTTGCTTCGCTTTCTTTGCCCATCCAGCTCGAGTCTTTTCTTTACTGCTTGAGCCCTGCGTGGCAGGGAACACTCGTGGATGGCCGACAGCACAGGCTCCGAAACCGCACATCCAGGGAGTGTTTCTCGCGGATATCCGGCGTGATTTCTCCGTTCCGGATTTCTGGGTTCACCCTGCTCCGACTCGGTTTAAGCTCCTCAATTTCGGTGAAGTCATGCCTGTCGAAGTGGCGAAAACCGAGGAAGAGGAGAAGAAAGCAGGCTGTCGATTCGTTACTATGGAGGTTTACGACATCCTTGTGTCGGACCGGTCTGTGACATGTGCACAGCGAGTGCACTCGACAACATTCTGCATTTTTGAGGTCAGGGCCATGGGTTTTTTGGATAGGCAACCAGCTGGCGGTGGCTTAGGGTATTTGTCCGCTCATTAAAACATATGTATTAAGACCAATTGCGCATGCTCTTTCCCAGCAGCGACGCGCAAGAGCTTACTCACATCATTCCGAGACCCTTAACTGCTTGGAGCACTGTTTTGTCCAGCCGTAGCTTTGCCCACAAATCTTTCAGCAGGTGCCTCGTGCACAGCAACCCTGCGAAGGCTGCGCAAGCCAAAAGGGTTCGGAGTTTTCTGATTCCAGGTGGATCTTCCAAGTGTGCTGCGGCCATGCGTAAGGGCCAGTAAGCATTGTCCATTGCGTTTCCCATGTTGCCATTGCAGCACTGCAGCCTTGCGGCACTGTGAGGACAGGTTGCCCGATGCCCTGGTCGGGCGACAGCTCAATGACGGCTCATGGGCCCGGAGCCAAGTCCGAGACAGCATAGGAACAATGCTTTGACATTCAGCATGTTTAGCCGGCCTGGACCCCAGCAGTTTCGTTGCACGTCTGCAAGAATCTGCAAGACTGGTGCATATGGCCTCTCGAAGAAGTGAAGGGATGCTGACTGCGTGGTGGGACGCTAAGCCGCCAAGGTAAAGACCATCGTCTTTCCAAGTACGCCGCCTGAAGGCGAGACTGAGAGCCCGCCTCGCGCGGGGGCTGAGTCGACAGTCTCGCAGAGGGAGCTAAATTGGTGTGTGTGTGTGTGCGTGTGTGTGTGTGTGTGTGCGCCGCAAGTTGAATAACTCAGCGACGAAAGCCTCGTCCCGAAGTCAAGCGTTGCCCAGGCTTCGTTCACGATGTGAAGTTGGTGCAGACGGCTCTTGGGAAAGGCTTCAACGTCAAGGCATGTTGCATGAGCGCAGGGCCATGCTCCTATGATCCTGTGGATTGTGAGGTTGCGCAAACTCCAGCTTGATCGTTCATATTCTGACATCTGAAGAGACTGCTGAAGTGCTAACTTGCCAGCCCTGGTGCAGGTTTCCGACCTTCGAGAACACACGGCCTGCTTGTTGCTACGGGACGAGACACTGCCTCAGCACCTTGTTACAGTATCTGATGTGAGATTTTCTGACAGGCGATGGCATGTTGCATTGTCTTGCCTGTGCAAATCGGCTCGAGCGAGCGGCCCGCTGCAGGTTCAAAACCCGCGACATCTTCAGGGTGCGCCCTCGTGTCACCGATTCTGCACTTTGCGGAATTCCGCTGGCTTCCACGTAAAGAACCACAGACCCCAGCACAAAGGCACAGACACAGCCATAGAAAGATTTGAGCACAAGGTGAAGCCAGGTGGGAGTAGGTGGGGAAAGGGTCACCGGCAGTGGTAAAGTGCTAGAGTTTGCGAGAGTGCAGGGTTAGCAGCTGCCGGTTTGGCGTTCATGTATGTTTTGTGGTTCAAGACAGTCATGGCAAGATGCGGTACCTAAAAGTTGCAGCGCGGTTAGTGGGTTGGGCGAGAGTCACTTCACAATCCGAGGGCGCAAAGACAGCAGAAGAGGGCCATTATCAGCTGATTTGACCATGCCCTGTGTCTTGGAAGCTGGATCTCGTGCCAGGTTTCTGTGCGAGACTTCCAGGCTAGGGTGGTAGCTTGAGAGCCTGCGACTGCAAAGCGATGACCCGATTTTTTGCGTGGCTCTGCACTCGTCTGAATGTGAAAAGATGTGCGATTGTGCGAGAGAGACTGCGAGCTGTTTAGCCTGAGAGGCCTCGTCGAAATCTCAGACAGGACTCGAGGCGAGCTCTTGCCTGCTGTGTGTTTGGTGCGGGTTACCAGCTTTCAATTCTGCAGCCCTGATGCACTTGCGATTCTCAACTCTGCACCCAAACGCTGCGGAAGAACCTGCAAGGGGACTAAGCCGTGGCCAAGGCATGTCAAGTATGATGGCAAAGTTGTAAGCGCTGCATTGCTGAACGATGCTGATTTTGGTGTTGATGTTGTTTTGACACATCTCACAGCCTCGTAGTAGAGTAACCCGAAGAAAACGGAACTCAGCCCGAACGGCTTCCAAAGCCCGCATGCCTTTTTGGGGCATGCGGCCTTAGAGCACTTCCAGACCATAGCTCATCATCAGCTGGGCAGCTGCAGCCGCCACAGATTAAACCGATTCAACCCAAAGTTGTCGCGAAATATCGCTGCCAGCCGAACTCCGCTTAGATAAACCAACAGCCGAACAGCTGGTGCAGCACTCCGAGCGATGCGAAAGCTCTGCATCGTCCCCACCCGTGCCCTCCTCTAGAGGTCAAAGCTCGCGATTCTGCAGTCGGGCCATTGTTGTTCTTGCGAACTGGAACGTGCCGTTGCTTTGTCCAGTGGTCGTTTCATATGAATCGTATGCAACCCCTTGCAGCGAAAACTAAGATCAAAGTGGTTCTGAGTTCGAGGGCAGAGTCGCTGCCCAAGCTTGGCAGGACTGTCGGGATGCAGACCTCACGAGCTACTCCATTCAGGAGCCTTGCATAACCCTCCTGCCCTGCTGAGCTATCCGAAAGGCTCGACAGAGGCCTCGGTGAGCATTTGTCACGCTTCCGTGGCCTTTGCTTCGCAAGTCTACCTGGATCTCAGTCGTCGGGCTGGTTTGTTTTCTTTTGAGTGCATGCCGTCGGGGTCCGGCGTATTGTAGTATAGTCGTGGTCGTGGTGGTGGTGGTGGTGGTGGTTGTGGCGGTGGTGGTTCTGGCGGTGGTGGTGGCGGCGGTGGTGGTGGCGGCGGTGGTGGTGGCGGCGGTGGTGGTGGCGGTGGTGGCGCTGGCGGTGGCGGCGGCGGCGGCGGCGGCGGTGGTGGTGGTGGTGGTGGTGGTGGTGGCGGTGGGGGTTGCGGTGGCGGTGGTGGCGGCGGCGGCGGTGGTGGTGGTGGTGGTGGGGGCGAGTGTGACAGCAAGATGTGTCAATAGTCGGGATCGAGACCAGAATCCAGAATCCACTTTCATTAATGACAGGCTCAAGAGAAATTATTATTATGATTAATGTTCAAATAATTTACTATTATTACACAGCCAAAAGGTGCGACAGGGTCTTTGTGTCTCAGCCAAACAAGTCCCAAACGGCACGTACTACTGCCATGGTAGATGTAGTTTTGCGACATGGTGCTGCCATGCTAGTGGGATGGCCTTGCGGTGGCTCTGTCCCTGCCTCGGCTGCTTCTCCGGCCAAAAGCTTCTTCAGCCGCTTCCAGCAGAAGGTGCATGCAGGGGCCTGGATGACGCACACAGGGCTCTCTTGCACCATGTTCTGTAGCTCTCCACGACTACTGCTTGTCCGCGTTAGATGCTTGCATGTACTGTTGTTGCCTTCATTCGATAGAATCCGTCCGGCCGGGCGCCCGTTGAGGAGGGGCTGGTAGTGGCTGTAGTAGTAGTCCGGATACAAAAGAAGGTTAACGTAGTGGTCGTCGGCGTCGACGTCGTCGTCATCTTCGTCGTCGTCGCAGTAGTAGTAGTAGCAGCAGCAGCAGCAGCAGCAGCAGCAGCAGCAGCTGGGGTGGTTGTTGTTGTTGTTGTTGCGATCGTGGTCCTTTTCCTGGTCCTGGTCCTGGTCGTGGTTGTGGTGGTTGAGTTGCTGTTGTTGATGTTGGTGATGGTGTTGTTGGTGCTTTTGCGTCAGTGCTTTACTAGCTGATCCAATATACTTGCAGATTGGATGTGCAATATGTTAGGGGTTCGAAGCGGCATGGATGTAAATACCCTGCTGCACTACTCATCACAAGCTCCTGCCTATTGCGCTGCAGCAATATGCACGAGCAGCATTGCTATACGATGGGCGGCAATGTTCAACACATGTGGCGCTTGAATTCACAAGATTTCGCAGAAGGACAGCATCTTCCTGCGAACAGGCACGTGCATGCAGAGCTTGCACCAAGATACAACCATAATGTAGGATGTGAGAGTCTCAGAGACCCCTATCTAGCCCGGATCCATCCTTTCCAGGGAGCCCTAGAAAACGCCACCATTGCGGTTTCGGCGTCGCGCTCCGGACAGAGCGTGGATGCCTGCGTTGGGTGCGTCGCACGTCTAGCAGATCCAGGCTAGCAGAGACCCTTAGGTTGAGGCTTCTAGGAGTTTGGGTTTAGGGTTTTTATTAGAAGGCTTAGGGTTTAGGGGTTTTATTAGAAGGTTTAAGGTTTAAGTTTATGTTAGAAGGTTTAGGGTTTAGGGTTTAACTTAGGGTTTAGAGTTTAGGGTTTAGGAGTTTAGGGTTTGAGGCCATGTACAAAGAAGCTGTAAGCCCCGCTAATAGCCTCAATGCTTAAGAATCATATATAGGGAATAACAGCACTCATTGCCCCTAAACCCTAAACCCCTAAACCCCTAAACCCCTAAAGCCCTAAACCCTTAAACCCAAAGCCCCTAAACCCCTAAACCCTAAACCCTAAACCCCTAAACCCTAAACCCCAATCCGGTTTCCAGCTTTTTGGAGGTTACCATATGCCCTGATGTAGCGCCAGATCCACAGCCTTCAGGTCGAAACTTGTCCCCTCGGGTTTGGGGTTTGTAGGGCTTATAGGGGTTTATAGGGGATTATAGGGGTTAGGGGTTTAGGG
>CAJNJA010005653.1:16881-34863 GCA_905231915.1 Symbiodinium necroappetens
GGTTTAGGGTTTAGGGGTCCGGGTTTAGGGGTTTAGGGCTTCCCTCTCCTCCAACCCCTCCAGGGCGAGCTCCTTTACTGCAAGCAAGGGTCGTTTCTTGTAAGCCTCATGTTGAACTTTATAAAGACGCTTGCAAAGCTCCTGTAGATTCATAGGAAGGCCTATTCAAAACCTGTTAGGCCTGTCAATGATTCCCTAAACCCTAAACCCTGAATATACACCCTGATGCTATAATATACCTCCAAACCTTCTAGTCATTAAGCCGTCCACCGAAAACGGGGCAGCAAGAACTTGTTACCGCAGCCGCAGGGGCCGTCTAGCCCTAAACCTTGCACCCCATAAATTGCAGGGAGCATTTCGTAGGTTGTATCTGGTGTCTGACCTGCTGCTACAGGAACCCTGTAGCACCTCTTCCGGCCTTTGTGCCAAGATTTAGGCCACAGAAAGATCTAGTGGCTGCAGTAGCTACGACTCTTGACTTGTCAAAGATAAGATGCTGCAGAATTCCCTTGAAACAACCGCTGGTCATGAGGCAGCAAGTCCTGAACCATTAAAGCCTCATCCCTAATCCCTTACCCCCAAAACCCCATGCGCGCACCCTGAACCTCTAAATCTTAATCCTTTTAAGCCTGAAACCCTAGTCTTCCCTAAACCCTAAACCCTAATCCTTTTAAGCCTGAAACCCCAGTCTTCAGTTGAGCGAAGCCTCTCCAGGCTGACGACCTCGGTCTCGACTGCATATGGGCGTAGGGTTAGGATTTCAGGGTTAGGTTCTGTTCGCGTGGTTTGGGTTTAGGTTTGGGGCTTAGGATAGTTTTCTAGGACCCCTGGCCTCATGCACGGCCAGAACTTTTAGGGCTTGCCTCCTCCGACGCAGGGTATTCTAGCAGACATTCTGAACAAGAGTGTGCTGCTAAAGAAGGGGAGATCATTTCCGGCCCAAAGAGTCCCTCACATAATATGCCAGCTGGAACAAAGAGTATACGACATACTACTCCTTAGGCTTCTTTACTAATCCCTTCACCCTAATGTTAAACGACCCCAGCTCAGTAACAACTCATTTGGTGTCGTTGTATCTCTACTGTCACATTGGGGAGGGTCTTGCCCCGCTCAGCTTTTGTTCCTGCTCCAGCTTTTGCTCCTCCTGCTCTTGCTATTGCCGTCGCTCCTGCTTGTGCTCTTTCTCTTTGCCCCTGCTCTTTCCTTCACATCCCCTACTTCAAAACACCGTTTAAACGGCGGGGGGGATGGTTTCAGGCTCAGGTGGATTCCTGGAAAATGTTCTTCATTATTCGGGTTGTGCTTTTTTTTCAATGGGGGAATCGATTTTACCTACTGTACAGTCTGAATCTCATTACTGTATAATGCTTCCTCCTATGGTTCTTCACTGTACTCTAGTACCATATACCCCAAAACGCATTTATGATTATTCAGCCCCTATACTACTTAAAGACCTTGCCCCAAGTGTAGGAGTCGGTATCAGAAATATAAGTGCAGCTGATAGCGAGGTCGGAATACTCAGTATGAAGAACCTACAAAATCCCCTTGTCGTCCCCCTATTCATACAGCTAGTACAGAAGACCTCAAAGCCTTAGTCTAGCTATTTAGTGCAATGTCCTTACATGAGCCTATGTGGGAACCGTGGACCGTGGATTGAATTTAGGAGTCATTCTTTAGGCCGCAATTTAGGCCCCTGTGTAACCCATTCTTCGTGGACTCTCTGGGCGTCCCCGAGCTTTGAGAGCGCAGGCTTTTGTGCACGTTTTCCAAAGCGGTTGCCGTGCACGTTAATGCCAAGTTTAGGGTTTTGGGGTGTACTGAAGGTTAGTATGGCTTGACATGTGGCTTTAGAGGTTCAGGCTTTAAAGTTAACAGATAGGCCTTGGACCTTATCGGGTTCAGAGAAGTGTTGCACGACGCGGTTGCCCCTTGAGCCCGGGGAGGGAGGGGCGCAAAAGAGCGGTGCAGACACATCCTTGCAGCCCCAGGATCCGCGCCAACGCCGAGAGCCAAGAAGCTGAGACTCCATCCTCTAAATCCTGATAGCACCTTGGCCACTGAAGCCCCGAAGCCCCAAGCCCTAAGCCGTTTCAACCCCTAAACCCTTCAGCCCCTAAACCTCAACCTCGTAGCCCCTAAACCTTAAAGCCAGAGACCCCAACTGCAAAGCCTAAACCAAACCCCCAAGTCTTAATGGAAACAAAGCCGAAGCCCCAAAGCTCAAAGCCCCCGAAAGCCCCCGAATCTTTCGAAGCCCTGGGGAGACCTAGGTTCTGCCAGATGGGAAGACGGTGGAGCAGGCACCCGATCCCTTTTGGGGTTTTTGCCACCGGATAAGAGGGCGGAGGGAGGAGGGAGGGAGGAGGGGGGGGGGGTTGGGTTGTTGTTTTACTAAGGTTGGTTTAGGCCGGTGTAGGGTTAGTCTTCTTTTGTTTTGTTTTTGTGGTTGGGGTGTTGATAGGTGTTTTGCGGTTTTGTTGCAGGTGTTTGCATGGATGTATAGAATTAGTGCTTTTATTTCAAGATGTGTTGTGTAGTGTGCTGTTATAGGTGTTCATGTGTCTTGCTAGGGGCCTGTTTCCGGTGCATGTGCATGTGCATGTGCCGCTGCATGCAGTTCCACATGATCATGTATGTAGATGTGCGAAAGCGTACAGACTTTTCGAACGTAAGAACATCCAAACTTGGAGAGATGCAACAGATATGCATGCATACACTTGCGAGCGTTACATACGGACACATACATACGGAGAGTTACAGATTGACTAATCACTATAACTTATAGACAGCAGATACTGCATTCATTCGTACGTTTATGCCTGTTTACACAGGTAAACCAAATTCGAAAATGTACATAAAGACAGCGAGACATGCATAGGTGTGCGTGCAGACGCCTGTGCACCCAGAGACATGTAAGCTTCGATACCATTGTACACACACGAAGCCATGTGGCCTCTGTTTCTGACTAGGGTCGCAGAGCTATTGCTATTCATATTAATTCCTGCTATAATTCCTGTTAACTATTGTGAGTGCTTTTTTACTATTACTATTTTCTACTCTTATGATTACAATGCTTACTACTGTTATGCAACTGGATTGGGATGAAGCCTTCGAGGCATTTCTTCGGTGTTGGCCTCGGCTTTTTCATTTTGGCCGTCAGGGTCTGCAGGTGATGATTGCCTTGAGGGTCCATGTGCACAGCAACCTAGAGGTCTCCCGGATACGAACCCACTATTACAACTATCCACTACCTGCTATGGGTCCCACTCCCTCTAATAGGGTAAGGAGAATGCCGGATACCCTGTCACTTGGTACTTTGGACCCTGCTTCTGTTGTAGGCTGTCGGAGGAAGGTGGTCGGGAACACTGTTTCCGGAAGTGCAACCCATCGCTGGACAGACCCATGACTATATACCGAACGGACCCTAAACCCCAAATCCCCAAAGTTGAGCGGAATGAGTCGAAGTTGAAGCCTCAGAAGCCCTGGACCCCAGTTCCTAAGATCGAGTCTTCTGGCAGCTGCGAGGCATTACAGGACTTGGACACGTCGCAGGACGGCGTCGTCTCGTTTGACGAGTTCAAGGCCTGCTGTGCTTTCTCGTTTGCTTTCTCGGGGTTGAGGGTTCATTTTAGCAGTTAACCGTTATTTTACGAGATGGTTTAGGGGATGGAGCTTAGCTCGAGCTGTTTTCAAAGAGACCAAGAACCCCCAAAAAGTTGGAACGTGGGTTTAGGATGATTAGCGCCAACATTCCTTGGACCTTACCCCAAGCGCGTGAGGGGAAGAATGCCCCAACTTTCTGAGTTCTACTGATGGTGCTTGCAGGTTTTGCTTGGGTTAAGGGCCACCTAAACCCCAAAACCCACCTAAACCCTAAACCCTGAACCCAAAAAACCCTGAAGAAAGCTGGGACGCAGCAAGTTGTCCCTGCATTCGGCTAAGCCCTAAACCCTAAAGCCTACCCATAGGCCCCTATGTAGTTCCTTTTTATCGTTTATGTTTAGAATCCTATAAGGTAATCACCAAAAGGAACTACTTAGGCGCCTATGGGTAAAATCCTAAATCGCCAAGAAACGCCAAGACACCATCGGCCGGGAGTCGAGGCCGGAAGGAGACGACAAGATTCTGAGCATCGGTGGTGCACGGTTTAGGGTTCAGGGTTTAGGGTTTCGGGTGTAAGGTTGAGCGTTTCGGGTTTAGGGTTTAAGGTTTAGGGTTTAGGGTTTAGGATTCAAGGTTTAGGGTTTAAGGTGTATAGGGTTTTGCTAGGACTGCTATGAGCAGGCCATGACGGGCGCATCGGGCGCAGGAACGCATCGCCCTGTGACGACTGAAAGCTTTAGAAGCCACAAGCAGCGAAGGCGAAGAGCTTGCGAGCTTAATATGGTAACCCTGAGAATGACCCTTAATTATGCGGAACCCTTAGAGTAACCCTATTCTCATCATTACGGTCCGTATGTATATTACACTCCAATAGGATGCGTGGCTGCAGGAATTCGTACTACTCGGTGGAATCCTTGCAGGCAGTCACACGAATGAGCTTGAGTCAGCCATCTTCGGAGTAGGGTTTGGTTAGCCAGAAACAGCTACTACATTCCAAGGGTCTAGCGATATGGAAGAGACGGCCGTGGAGTGAGAGCAGAAACAGCAGGGGGGCCAAGGAAGCAGCCAAGAAGAAGCTGAAACAGAGGCTTGAACTTCAACCCCTTTGCTCTACCAGTTACCGAAATAATTGGTTATTGGGTTACATATTATCGTTTTTAACTTATCACCAACTATCGAAGCAGCTGGAGCCCTAGGGAGTTTTGATAATGAGAAGCTTCTGCAGCATCGTATGCTAGAGTGTTCACCACCCTACTGGAACTTTATTTTCAAGGCACCTCAGATGATGCACATACAGTTGTGATGACTGAATGCTTCGGCTGCGAGCACTTGGAAGTTCGATCTCGTGGAGGCTCCCTGCTAGAGAATTTCGTGGCGGAAGACGGAAAGCCGCTACCTTCTGTTGGCATGTTTGAATATACATTTAGTATAAGCCCCTATCTATCTATCTATCTATCTATCTATCTATCTATCTATCTATATATATATATATGTATCTGTCATGTATATAAAGAAGCAAATGCTGCAATAGGAAAGCTTATACACCCTTTCCTGGTGCCGGCGGAGCTCAGCATCTAGGAAGGTTCTCACAGCTGGACATGACAAGCGTCCCCCTCATGGCTTACCCGTGGTTCCAGTTGGCTATATACTGTATTCTGTATTCTATATTGATCGATATCGAGTCAACAGCCATCTCAGAGCCCCAGATCCCAGATCCTGAAGCCTCGAGCTTCAGCCCCTGATCACTAAATCGTGCTAAGCCTTTACCTCTCGCCTCTAAACTCTACTACGGCGTAAGCATAAGGGGGGAAACCCGCAGCATAAGAAGAAGAAGCATGCCCATACAGCGCAGTAGCCTATGACCGCTGCATTCTGGTGGCCCAGGGTATAATCCCAACAGAGGTACCACAGCCACAGATACAGCTGTAAAGCCCGAAAAGATCATAAAAGCTCCAAACCCTCAACCTCGAAACCCTGAAGCCGTAAACCCTAACACCCTCAACCCCAAGACGCTGAAAAAGCCCTACAACAACTCCCTCTCGGCCCTGGCTGCAGGCCTACTTGACAAGGGAGAGCCAGGGCGCAAGCCAGAGCAAAAGTCCCGAAGATTCCATCGAGGTGCCGTATTTCTCATTTGAGGAGAGGAAGTTTGAAGCGCTTGGGGGATTAAGAGTTTTATGATGGAGACTGCCCCCACTCAGTGACAGTTGAGTAATATTCATAATATGGATATATAAGGCCCCATATAGTAGCCCTATTATAGACTGTTACTGTAAGTACCCAAAAGTCTATGGTTGAAAGGTGTAAAGTCGAAGGTTTTAAGTTTTATATGGCTTAGGGTCCCAAGGGTTTAGGCTTTCGGGTCGACGTTTGAACCCCGGAAGAAGCCGGGTTTTTGTAGATTGCAGGTAGGGCTCGTGGTCTTCAGGTGCTCTTCTTTTGGTGTGTGTTTTGTGGCTGCCATTGCGGTTAGGGGTGGATTTTTTTTAGGGCTGTTTGAGGGTTGCAGTGCTCTGGGGTTTAGTTTAGGGATCTGGGTTTGAGGGTCGAGGGTTTGCAGCTTTAGGGCTTCGGGTCGTTCTTTTTCGGTTGGTTTGTAGGTGGCTGGGGATGGTTCAGAGTGCCGGGCGCCGGCGGTTCCAGGTGTTGGGTGTCTTTGGGGTTTGAGGTTGGAGGTTTCAGGGTTGAGGTTCAAGTGCAATTGCAACCCTGCTATGCTTTTGAGAAGAAGTTGCCGCAGCAACGACAGGAGCACTGAGGCGATATTCAATAGCCTTTAGCACCCGTACGCCACGAACGCCTGGAGCCCCAGGTGGATGTGCGCCAAAGCCTGGACGTGGCAAGTGGCTCAGACTGGAGGGGCTTCGAGCGACGATGAAGAAGCCCATGACTCTCCTTCCCGAAGGGTTTAGGTCGCATTGATACTTGTGACCGCAGCCACGTTCAAAGGCCCTAGCCCAGACAAGCAGTTGTGGGGCGCGAAAGATGGGATGCATCCGACGACGAGTCAAGTTCGCACCGTTGTTTACAGAAGGAGGCTCGGTTGCCATAGCAGTTGAACCTGCAAGCAGTAAGTGTCACTGTTGGTTCGCACAGTCGCAGCACAAAACAAAATCGCATTTGCGGTGTCGTGGACATGGATAACTGAGGAAGTTTGAGAAGCCTTCGCCGGACAAGGCCGTTCAGTCTGTCGCCATTGCCAAATGGCATGACAAGAATATGATCGCCAGATCCCACAAATACACTGTTACAGTACTCCCGGGTATTTTCAGAGATGCACGGCACGGTGATTCGTACTTCTTGGCGATTCGCAAGAGGGCAGGACACGATGGCCTTCCCAACATCACTCCACTACACACGCTGCGTGGTACTTGCTGTGAAGGTCAGCCTAAGCATGTGACTCTAGGACAAGGAAATTTGGAAGACATACACGACGCCTTACGCAAATATGGTACAAGACATACTGTGCGCTTGTCAAAGATGAGCTGTCGTATGCAAGCTTCTGCCTATGCTGTGTCTGGTGGCACATTGCTTTCACAACTTTTGAGACACTTGCGCGGACGTGGTTGGAGACCTCCACGAACTGATTGGCACATCAGCTTGTGATTGGTGCCAGTCAGAAGCGCCCTCATTCTTGTGATCTTTCCGAAACATGGCGACTGCCATCTAAGATGTCTGTGCCCCCATGGCCCCATGGCTATGTGTGGTACTTGTGGCTTCAGAAAAAAGGAAGCTTGCCATGCCATGTATCTACTTGCGCCCCTTCCGCATCCAGGGTCGTTCCAGCTGCATTTCGTGTGCCGTCAAGCCGATACCCAAATGACGATGACTGCGCCTACTTCGTCTCGCTGAAAGCGAGGTTTCGCATATATATATATATATTATTTTTCTTTTTTATTGCTAGTAAGACTGAACTAGCAACGAACACTCACGACCACGAAGATGATGCTGTGCCACAGCTCCATTTGATCCTTGGGACAGACAACGAACGGCTTGTGGGTTCGAGATGGCCTAACCTCCAGGATCTTGTCAGGACTTCTGTGACCGGAAATCCTGATCCGTCCAACGTATTTCGTTTCATCATCCCTGGTAGTACTTGTATCAGTTCTTCGGGTTTAGGGTTTAGGGGGATTCCAAGATGTGTATGCTGGTAGAAGTCAGACGCCGAAAAACCGCCACACTCGTGGCGGACAGCCCTCCTGGACTCCTAAGAGCTTCAGCACGCATCCTTGTATGTTTGCGGAGGTCTTACACATGCAGCAGTCTCAAACTTAAAACGCTGGGCCCTAGGTCCTGCACTCTTAACCCTAAACCCTACACCTCAAACTCTCAAAGGGCCGTCAAAAACATGTGAACAAACCTAATTCCTAAGCATTTAACCGTAGCCTTAACCCGGAATCCTCAACCCTACACCTCTGCACTCCTAAGCCCCAAAAAGAAAGAACAAAAACCTTGATCCTGGAACCGATGACTGAGGTCTTGCAGCAGTTAGCGTCCCTGGTGGGCCGGCCGGAGGCTCGCTGAGACCCCGTTTCTCCCAGGAGCGGTTTTTCCTAGCCTTGCCTCGACTTCTTCTGCTTCCCAGAGTGTTGATTCGGATTTCTTGCAGACTTCACTTTCGGCAGACTCCTCCCAATTTGATAAATTTTGTAGGGATTAGGGCTTAGGGTTCGGGATTAGAAGTGGATTCTCAGGTTTTGGGCTTGCTGTAGCTATTGTAAGGAGTCGTAAGGCATACTCTTGCGAATCAGGCTTCTATATTGGACGATCAGTGTGCTCGGCAAGTCGGTCCGAAGTAGTGATAGATAGGTTTAGCTGTCTGAATCATGGTCGGGGGGAACCCGGCGGCCCTATGAAATGTTCTATTCCTAGTACGGCACCCTATTCGGGGGACTACAAGAGGCCTTAATTGGGACAAGAGCCCAGATGTAGTTTGGAGCCACTGCCCTGTGGAAGTCCTCCAGGTATCATGTGTTTGCAAGCTGTGTCTTGGTGGTCATTTTGTCATGTTGGGATTAGTAGCCTGAATGTCAATATCATTTATGGTTATTTTGTTCTTATTGGTAGTAGAATTGTCATCATGTTAGTTATTACGATTATGCTGATGTTCATTATGATGACTGTTATTTCTATAGTTATTGTTATGGTGTTGTTGTTAACGTTAGTCTTATCATTGTTAGTCTTATTGTGAATTACTACAATTACTTACCATTACTACTGCTATCACTGTTATTTTTTATAGTTCTTGTTACTGTTATGATTATGATGACTGTGATCATTAATCATATTGCTATTAGTATTGCTCCGAGTACCATTATTGTCACTACTATATGAGGTGTGTATATGTATGTGTGTATATATACATATATGTACACATGTTTTTACCCTGGTTTACAGTTAGTTACAGTTTATGGTCGTCCTGAGCCGTCCTCTCGATTTCAGACATGCCATGGTAGTTAGGCCTAGGCCTGGTCAAGGGTTTAGGGTGAGATGTCGCATCTTGAGTTCAGGATGAAGGGTAATATAGGCCTACATCGCAGTAGTCCATCAAAGCCTTCAACCCAACAACTCTAAATCATAAACCCGTAACTCCAAATTGTCCTACAACCTATAACCCTAAGTCATCCTAAATCCTAAAGCCCGAATCTTGACATCCCCTACGTAACCCTCCAGGTACCTACTATAAAGGGTACTAGAGCCCCTAGGGCCCTATAGAATAGGTACCTGGAGGGTTAGGGACCATTATGGCACGGCGAGGCAGAGCTACTTCGCCAGTCCAAGCGTTTGGCGCAGGAGCACTGGATCACTACGGCCCCCGGCCTCAAGATACTACAGGTTAGGGCTTTGGTCGCGGGTTTAGGGTTTAGGGTTTAGGGTTTGTATACGTAAGGGGTTTATAATGTGTTTTAGGGATTCGGGTTCGAGAGCAGTCTGAAGATTGCTAGTACTATAGTGGTTAGGGTTACTATGGTTCTAGTACAGAGTATCCCCAATCACAGTGTTCTAATCATAAAGGCCCCTATAGTACCTTTCAGGATTAGGATATCCGTTCCGTCTGAGACAGGCCGTTCATGGTGGTTAGCGTGTTGGGTTAATTAAGTTTAGGGAAGACGACAAGTTCGAATTGGGAGCAGCAGCAGTAAAACGACTTTGGCTACCGCACCCTCCCCCCCCCCACCTTTTTTAGGGCTTGGGGCTTAGAGTTGGGGCCGCAGCCGCAGCAAACGCAGCACTGCTGCCCCAAACACGGGCTCCCAACAGTAACTGCAATACTCCGACTCTGAACCCTGAACCCGTTCGCAGACCCTGCCTAGACCCTGAACTCTAGAACTGCTCTTGAGAGCCTCTCCTTCGTGGCTTCGAAGAGAGGGTAGCCAACAGCTTTCTTAGCAAACCCCAGAGCCGATGATCTCGAAGCTCGAATGCTTTGCAGAGGCAGGAGCCTTCGTGCAGACCCCTGACTAATGACCACGGGTTCCTTACAGAAGGCCTGCTGTGTACTCTTGCCCCCCGCGCGCATGTCGACCCTAGCGAACTCCATGGCGTCTCATCGCCCTGTGGGGTTTTAAGGGAGACAGAGAGCGCGCAACTGCACATCCGGTGCTTTGCCCGTTCCTGGCATGCTCGGCCCTAAACCCTTAACCCTAAACCCTAGACCCCGAACCGCGAGTCCTAAACCCTGAGCCCTGAACCCTCAACCCTAAACCCTGAACCCCGAACCCCGAACCCTAAACCCTTAACCCCGAGCCCTGAACCCTGAACCCTCAACCCTATTCCCTCAAGCCTGAACCTTAAACCCTAAACCCTGAACCCTCAACCCTGTACCCACAGTTCCACCTTAAAAGAGAACCCTGTGAATCCCAAACCGTCGTCCAGGTCTCGGACCTGAAGCAGCTAAACACTGTGGCCATGGCCTTGACTGGGCAGTTTGTCCAGGGTTCAGGAGTTTAGGGTTTTAGGGTTTAGGGGTAGTAAGGGTTTCAGGGTTTAGGGTTTAGGGATTTAGGGTTGAGGTTTTGGGGTTCAGGGTAGCCTAAACCCTATGAACCTACAGTTCTACAAGCGTTTAGGTCTACGTGTGGTTCCAATTGCCCACTGTTGTCAGGTCTTATACCCCTATTGAACGGGTCAGAGCCCATGTATGACTATGAATTTTGCAGTAAGGGTTGGGGCAGGTAGGCTGTCTTGAAGGTCCTATAGACTTTTTCAGACCCCTAGTCTATGTGAGGGCATCAAGTTGTTGAGTTGAGCCCTTTGGATGCTTGAAATGTGATCCTAGGCCGTAGACGCCGTAGACTCTCAACTTGTCAACTGAGGCCAGCTCCAGAAGACAAAACCTGTCCGCAACAAACATTGAATTCATTGAAGCCCCCCATAAGCTTTCGGACGAGAAGCTTCAGGAGCATCAAGTCTCTAAACCCTATAAACCCTATAAACCCTAAACCCCAAACCCTAAGCCTTTAAAGCTATGGGGTGTATGCAGAGCCCAAGCCCCAGAGGCTCTGCTGGCAGCCCCGCCGGCCCCAGGCGGTTTCTGCTCCCGCTGTGGTGGCATCTGGCCCACACTGGGCCGACCTGAGCTGGACACCTTAAGGTTTAGGGTTTAGGGTTGAAGGCACCAGCAGAGGCGAGAAGAGCATGGGCTGGGCACACCCGGAATCTTCCCGATTCCCCCAGCACTCCGAACCCAGCAAGCTCCAACGCCCGCCTCCTGCAACGCGATTCACGTCCGGGCCCGCCTCAACAAGCTCCTCCGCGCCATGTCCGACTGGGCTTCCCATTTCTTGGCGTTCCGACGACTCTTTAAACTCCGATAACCCCACAACTTAAATCCTAAACCCTCAGCCCTACTTGAATGTTAGCTTCCCCAAGACGGGGAGGGGGCATCCTCCTAGCGTTTCAGTGGTTTTTTTACTCGTAAGACATGTTGGTATCGCGATGGCAGGAGTTAATCGGTAGAATTTCGGGGGGTGGGGAGGTTGTGGGCTGAATAGGTAGAGTAGTTAAGATCCTGTTTTGGGGGAAATACGAAACCAGAAGTTTATATGAAATATGCAAAATTGAATGGGGACATGGCGCTGTCTTGATTCTCACTTGAGCGGACGGACTTCAAGGGGAGAACCGACATTGCTAGTTAACTCACCCCAGCTTTCTGGATGGGGGATTCGGTTTAGGGTTTTATCGGGCTTAGGGGCTAGAGTTGATGGGTTTGGGGTTTAAAGTCTTGGGGTTTGGGGGTTAGTGGTTCAGGAACAGTGCTTAAAAGGGGTGTTGGCAGGTCTACCCTGCAACCAGGGCTTCAGGAACCAGGCAGGGGCAAAGCCGATTCGCATCCTCAGCCCGAGAGCACCTAATGTAGAAGCCTTAATATTCCAGAATTGCCAGTAGTATTCCTGTGAAAGGGGCTTCTTTTGGAGTAAAGCTACAATAAAAGAAAGCGTTAAGTAAGGCAAGTGATTCAGACCTATCTCGTCGGGATCTGCTGCTCATGAATATATGATGGGTCTGAATATTAGTATCTAGAGCTGTTCCGTTATAGCGCCTTCGTACAACATCGATGTGTAGGCTTTTTACCATAGTTACCCAACAGTCTTACTCCAATAATTCCCAAAGGACTGGCCCCGACTGGGCTTGCCTTTGAAGCTGGAACAGGCACCTACCGTGTTAGGGTTCAGGGTTGCTCCGGCTTGGGGTCTCGAGTTTGGTGTTTAGTTCAGGGTGTTAGGGTTTGGGGTTTGGAGGTTTAGGGGTTTAGAGGTTTAGGTTTTAGGGTTTGGAGGGTCGTTTCCTTTTCGCTGGGCTTTCGGCCTCGGGTGCTTTGGGGCTTTTCGTTTCTAGTGGCGACGCGAAGCAGAACAACGATCCTTCTTCCGGGCTTCGGGGTTAAGTCTTGGGTTTGCATAAGCTCGGTCATCTGCTGCCGGGTGTAAGTCTTCATGAAACCCCCCAATCCCTGAGCCTTTTTCCCCAAAGCCCAGCGAGATCCGAGACTCTAGATCCATGTTCAGCTACCGTGTCTTCCAGCTGTGTACCGGTGTCCTTTCGGCGGCCGGGCCTGTAACCCTAAACCCTATGTAAACCATATGGTAGGCTACCCAACAAAAGGGACTACATTTAGTTTCAGGGTCTAGGTACCTCTCGGAGTAGTGGGTGCCAGGACTTCTAAGGATCTTAAGCCGAGAATTCCAATTCCTTGTTGGTATTCTGGATTTTAACATGGGATAGCGTCCTAATTGGGAGTTACAGGGTTTTGTGGGATTTCGGATTTCGGGATGGGGCGGGCGGTTGTGCAGTTTCTTTTTGTTTACGCCTTTGTTTTGTTGGCACCTACATAGAATTTGTTGCCATCATTCCTTATTAATTGGGGTTCCTTATTCTCGCTCATTACAGTGTAGAAAACACCCCAACCTCTGGTCGACTTATTTAAGCTTCTATATCAGTAGTAGTAGTAGTAGTAGTAGTCGTAGTAGAGTGAAGGTAGTTGCTCTGGGTGGCTGCGCTTGTACGGTTGAGAAGCGTCTCCACCCCAACAGCATAGCAATCGTGTAGTTCTCTGTGGCTAATGAAACCTGCTCCTAACCTAGCTATCAGTTTTGAGCCATTGATTCATGCACTGTATCCTTTACATGAGCCTCACCCTCAACAAGCCGTGAGGGAACCCTGGCCCAGCCGGTTTAGAGCAGAGTTTTCTTATCGGGACGTCAGGAAAGTGATCCCCGCCCCCTGGCATTGCAGGGAGCCCTAATCATGAACCCTGAATTGCTAAACTCATAATCCCGAAACCCCCAAACCCCTAAACCCCCTAAACCACCTAAAACCCCCTAAAGCTCCAAACCCCCACCTAAAATCCTAGACCCTAAACCGTGCCGATCTGAACTCTGCGCAGCGCCGGGCTCCCAGGTGCTACGCCGGCAGATCGCAGCCTGACCTCTCGATTCCTTCGAAGGCAGGGTGGGCTGACCTCCCTAAACCCTAAACCCTAAACCGGAACCCGAAACCCTAAACCCGAAACCCTAAACCCGAAACCCGAAACCCTAAACCCGAAACCCGAAACCCTAAACCCTAAACGCGAAACCCTAAACCTGAAACCCGAAACCCTAAACCCGAAACCCAAAACCCTAAACCCTAAACCCGAAACCCTGTGAGCCGCTCATCTACAACAGGAGGCTTTAGGGTTTAGGTGCTCCCAGGCTTTGGGGCTTTGGGGTTTGAGGGTTTAGGTAGGGTTTAGGGTTTAGGGTTTAGGGTTTAGGGTTTAGGTTTAGACCATCGATGAGAAGAAGCGGCCCTGGATTGGATTAGGGTATTTTTAAAAGGTTTAGGGTTTTAAAACCGCCGATGAGAAGAAACGGCTCTAGATTGGATTAGGGCTCTTTAGGGGTTTAGGGTTTAGACGTACTGTAGGCCCCTGATGGATGAGCCCAAAAAGCTTTAGGGCAAGTCGTCGACAAAGAAAGGGCCCTAAAATAGCCTTGGGCAGAGATACTGAGATACATATATATATATATAGAAGGAAATAGAATGTACTGCGTGTTTATGGGCCCTACAAGCCCGAACCCACCAAGCTCCCGGCCTGATTGGGGGGCTTGCTCACGCATGGCAGTTTTTGCATCTTTAGGGGTTCAAGCTCTGGGTCGGTCCTTTCCAGGGGTAAGTTTTGTGCAATTTGTAGGGTTCAAAGTCTGGGTTGTCTTTTCTCGGGGCTTATGGTCATAAGCGTCTTATCAGGGTGTCTGTCCTGTAGGAACCCTTTTGTTTCTTGTTTTTGTGTACTGTAATATGAACCAAATTGAAAGGGATCATTCAAACCATTGTGCTCTAGCTGAGATTGCACTGCCCATGGGGTAAAGCCAAGAAGAGTTGGAAGCTGAAGCAAGGATAGATGCTGTGGACGCGTTCTACTTTGCTGTTTGGGGCTTGAGGATCCTGGTTGCCAATGCTTGGGTTCAGGGGTTTAGGGCTTGAGGAGTTGAGGGGCTTAGGGGGTTTAGGGTTTAGAACCCTGGGTTTTCATCTTTAGAGGAAAAGAGATTACTTGGTATCGCTGGTGTATCTCTGCAATTACATCAGCCTCTCTGGCTAAGGGACCCTTGCGTGGTTGACATCCTGTACCTGCAGTCTTCATGATCATACCTAAACCCTACACTCTAACCTTGACCCTAAACTCTATGCGGCTTAGAAACCTAGACTTGCTCGTTCTCATCAGAGTGTCATGGATGGCCACCCCAAGCCTCAACACCAAAAACCCGTTTATACTGTGTAAAACTTCATAGACAATCCAGAAGATAATTCACAACACCGTCCTGAAGCACTTGTAACTTTGACCCCTAACCCCTAAATCAGACAGCCCCCAACACCCTGAACCTACGATAGCCTGATTCAAGCGTCCAAGCCTTTCCCTAGCAATCCCTTAAGCTGGACACCTGCTGCCGGGCTGAACCGCTACCAACATTTCCAGGATTTCGATGCTGCACAAGGAACCCCGAACAAAGGCTCTAAACCCCCTTTGGCCCGTTCTGCAACACGTGGATCCTTAGGAAGCTTCACCCGTCTTACAGCGGCCAAATCAATACTGGGAATCCTAATTGATCCCAAATATCTGGATTCTTGCTGCAGGGATCACCCCCCAAAAGCCCTGCCACCCCTCAGGCTGTTGGAAGTCAATGACCTGGCGCTGCTACAAGCTATGCAGTTGTGGTTTAAATGGGGAGGTGGTTTTAAAGGGCGTGTATAAAGCTTCTGCACGGGTCGTTGAGGGGTTGCTTAGTTCTTGTAGAAGAAGTAGTAGTAGCAGTGTAGCAGTAGTAGTATAGTAGCAGTAGCAGTAGCAGTAATTAGCATCAGTAGTAGTAGTAGTAGTAGTAGTAGTAGTCGTGGTGGTGGTGGTGGTGGTAGTAGTGGTGGTAGTAGTGGAAGTGGTAGAGAAGCAGAAGTAGAAGTAGAAGTTCTTAGAAGAAGAACTAGAAGCAGATGCAAAAGCAAAAGTAGGGAAACTAGACAACTGTGTGCTTGTGGGTGCCCGCAAGCGGCAAGTCCTCGCCCTTAGAAAAGCTGTAACTGCAATTCTTGTCAAAGATGCAGCGCATCCGATATGCATGGAATTCGGCAGAATGCGGCAGAAGCATTGCATGCCAGGCTAAGGATTCGAAGCTTAATAGGGCCCCCTTTTGCCTTAGCCCAATCCTAGCACCCCAAATCCCACGGCCCAAACCCTGAACCTAGAACTCCTGAACTGCACCCTGAGGCCTCGACCCGGGATCAGAAGAACTATAGATGGACTCTTAAACCGGAGATCTACCTGTGGATCCCGCGCCCTGCGCTGCTTTCCGGGTTGTCTGAGGTTCGAGCAGATCTCACAAATCCATAGCCATCCTCATGCAGTGGGAAGCTGGACAAAGGATGATTCGTGCTGGTATTCCCACGTAATTAAGGCTGTGGTTCAGGGTGAAAACTAGACGTTTTAGAATGTGAATTTGAGGGTTTTGTGTGCAGGGTGGAGGGTGGATCTGCCGGCATGCTTTCTTCGCCGGGCTCTGTGGGGCAAAGAACTACCCCAACTAGACAGAGCAAGAGGCAAAACGGCTCAGCAGAGAGGACTCCGGGATCAGCCTCCACCCACGAACACGAGGATCTTGAGAAAAGCGCAACATCCAGAATCGAATTGTCACCACTTCCTTTTATGTGCTCTGGTTATTAAAGCTGTCGAATCCAGACCAGGCCTGTGGTGTAGCCCAAGGAGCCTACTCTTTCAGCAGTGTGCATATATATATATATATGAGATATACATGTAGGTATACATATATATATATATGTATGTATATATATATATATATGTATATAGAGCTGAGAGAGAGAGAGAGAGAGATAGCCAAAGCCGCTCGTAGGCAACACTCAACATGTCCGTTCTTGGCCTACAGGCAGAAGCCAGACCGTTGCCGTAGACAGTGGGCATTCCTTTGGCAAGTAGAGATTTTGGGAGTTTAGAAGGCGGTACACTGCTTTGCAGGGTTTGAATCGTGAGGGTAGTTCCAGGCCCTAAACCCTAAACCCTAATCCCGAGATCCGGAACTTGAACTCCTACATGCTGAAGCCCTACACACTCAAACCTTAGTTACACCCTTCCTAACCTTACTTTTGTTGGCTCATCCTCTAGGTACGAGGAATCCAATCAGAGTTTAGCCTAGCCCCTCCCTAAACCCTAAACCCTAAAACCTAAACCGTAAACCTCTAAACCCTAAACCCTAAAACCCTAAAGCTTAAACCCTAAACCAAAAAACGCTAAGCCCCTAAACCCTAAACCCTAAGCCCTTGCCGAAGAACTTGGCTCAAACTCCTCCTGAATTCTCGTGACCTAGACCCCCGCGCTTCAGACATGTCAGGTTCTCAGCTGGGGTACCTGTTTAGGGTTTAGGGTTTAGGGGCCTTCAATCGCAACCCCACCTGGACAACTACCCGGCCCTTCAACCCGGTTGGGGTTTTTCTGCGAGCCTTTCCGTACTCGACAGCAAGGGGGGAGGGAAGAAGGACAGACTCTTGAATCGAACACACCCTGAGCCTAATCTAGTTCCACCACTATGGTGCAAGCCATTCCAGCAGCAAGATCTTGAAGCGGCGAGCACTATAGAGGTCTGAGAACTGGGAATAGTCTCCGTTGATGTTAGGCCCTACATAACAAGCATGCCAAAATATCACCCCTCCAAACAATCCCCTAGTCAAGCTGTTAACCTCCCACGTCAGGTGTCACCGTTTCAGATGTGCAGTTCAGCCTGAGACTCCGGAGAGCTTCAGAAAGCTGCAACTCCTAAACACCCTAAACCCTAAACGCTAATAGTGCAGTTGTCCGTGAAGGTCGTGGTAATTCTTGGTTTAGGGTTTAGGGTCAACACCCTCGTAAATATGCGATGTAAGAAGGTTTAAACAAGCCAAAAGCCAAAGAAGTCACAGCTATCAACACAGCCATGGCCGCCAAATCGCCTCTACCTACTATACATCCTAAAATCCTAAACCTTAGACGCCTTAGACCCTTAAGTGCGACAGTCTAACCTCCAGAATGCCCGCTGCAGAAAGAAACACAACCAAAATGAATACCAAAAACTTACCAAGGACCATCCAAGCCGTATCTCGCTTGCGCTGCCGCCTTGCGGGGCACTTGACAGGGGACATTCTCGCGTTTTACAAGGGCAGCAACAGGGCGTGCTTATGGGGCCTTATTGGGTTTTACCGGTATGTCGTATTAAATCGTCGAGGGCTCCAGAGTTTGGAGGTTCTGACATGATTAGCATAGCTAGACAGGTACACCACTATAGGTGCAAGCCATATTCATCTTAACATCGTAAACAGAAAGGAACCAATTTCTGCATAATTAATATATATATATAT
>CAJNJA010005654.1:5002-17301 GCA_905231915.1 Symbiodinium necroappetens
TTAAGGGCTTTAGGGTTTAGGCTGTAGGGCTTAGGCGTTTAGGGCTTCAGGGTTTAGGCTGTAGGGCTTAGGCGTTTAGGGCTTTAGGGTTTAGGGCTTAGGCGTTTAGGGCTTTAGGGTGTAGGGCTTTAGAGTTTAGGGCTTTAGGATTTAGGGCTTAGGCATGCATCCATGCATCGCAAGGAAGCCCATAAGAAAGTAATTGAGCGACTGACTCTCTAAGTATGCCGGAGGTAAGTAACTAAGTAAGCAAAAATATGTACGTTATGTAACGGCTGTATCTATGTATGTACGTATGTATGCATGCATGCGTGCATGCATGCATGCATGCATGCATGCATGCATGCATGCATGCCCTCTCCCTAGTGACATCGAGGAGGTTTGTCATCATCCAACTGATCATTCGGGCACCAGGTTTCCTGTTATTCAATCTTAGGGGTAGTTCTCTAGGGTCCCTTTTTAGGGTCGTTTTTTAAAAGGGTGCCGTACTGTATTGGGGACCTACAAAGGGATCCTAATTTAGAGAACTACCCTTATGTCTCCAGACTAGACGTGTAACACAACTCTACTGCTAACATCCTAATTCCCAGGAGGCCGTAGAGATCCCTTATAGCACGCCATTTACAAAGCCTGAAAAAAACCCTGAGCGAAACCCCAAGCCTTGAGACCCTAGCCCTTTGAGAGCGCGTCGCAGGACACTTGCAGCACCGGAAAAAACACCCTAACCCCTAAACCCTAAACCCTATACCCAACCCCTTTTTTTGTGTTGGAGGCTGCCATGAGTTGAAACCGTCGCCTGGAAACGGCCGTCTGCGGAAGGTCCTGGGCGCGGTTCCGCTGCTGGGCTTCGGGCTCCAGCTTTAGGGCTTCGGGCTCCAGGTTTAGGGTTTAGGGGTTCAGGGCTTCGGGCTTAGGATTCAGGGCTTAGGGGCTCAGGGTTTCGGGCTCCAGGTTTAGGGTTTAGGGTTTAAGGGTTCAGGGCTTCGGGTTTAGGGTTCAGGGCTTCGGGCTCCAGGTTTAGGGTTTAGGGGTTCAGGGCTTCGGGCTTAGGGTTCAGGGCTTAGGGGCTCAGGGTTTCGGTTCAGGGCTTCGGGCTTAGGGTTCAGTTCAGGGCTTTGGGGTTCAGGGCGTCGGGCTCCAGGTTTAGGGTTTAGGGTTTAGGGGTTCAGGGCTTCGGGCTTAGGGTCTGGGGTTTAGGGGTTTAGGGGTTTAGGGTTTAGGGTTTAGGGGTTTAGGGCTTAGGGTTCAGGGTTTAGTTGAGTGAATCCGAGGTGCTGCCCACGTCCACCAGTGAGTACCCTAGGCCATCATCCACCCAAAGCGACGTCGGCGACGAGAAGGACACATTGGCCACCTAGGAACTGCAGAGCATGTACGAAGTGCCGACAGGGGCCTCAATAATCTGAATACGGTGGTGGGGTATACAGTAATACGCGCACTAATATAAGAAAGCAATACGGAAGCCTAGGAAAACATCGATAATTATCTGGGGTTCTATATAGTACCCGAAGGATAAACGGTATGTCGATTTGTGATTTTGACCCTATACATCCTAAACATTCCCAAACCTTAGCCTTAGAAACAAAAGGTTCCCTACCCATAGGCCCCTAAGTAGTTCCTTCTTATGGTCTATGTTTAGAATCCTGTAAGGTAATCCCAAAAAGGAACATATTAGGTTAATATAAGCCCCAAAAGGTTTAAGGTTACCTAGTCAGCCCCTAAGCAAAAAAGTTCCAACCAAGCTGCCGGAGTGTCGAAGGGCAGCTGCATGGAGTCCTGACGAAACTTCAGGTTTTTGGTCTGGGCTTAGGGGTTTAGGGGTTTAAGGGTTTAGGGGTTTAGGGTTTAGGGGTTAGGGGTTAGGGGTTTAGGGGTTTAGGGGTTAGGGGTTTAGGGGCTGTTAGGTTTAGGATTTGAGGGATTCGCAGTGTGGGTACCGGTGTTAGGCCAGTGCTACCATCTCGCCCTCAACTCCAGACCTCGACGCCGGAACGCCGTGAAAACCACCGCTTCAAAACCCCTACGGAACATGCAGCAGACTCGGAAACTCCAGAAAGTCCTGAATTAAGCACCATATTATGCCTCACACCATATTCAGGAGAACTCTAGGACTTCAGGCATACCCTTACTAGGCCCTAAACCCTTAAACCCCCAAAATACTCCTTAATCACCACGGTAACACCCTAAACCCTAAAACCTAAAAAGGGCTTCTCCCTAAAACCCAAGTCCCTCAACGCCGAACACGGGAGTTTCAAGGGAGGAACCCTGAAATCCCCAAAATCCTAAGCTCTTCGCCCTAAAAGCATCCTAAACTTTTAACCCCAAAGACAAAGCCCTGAAACCCTAAAACACCTTAACTCTTTAAGCCTTTAAGCCCTAAACCCTGAAAACCTCTAGAAACTAAACTTAAGCCGAACTAGGCTGGGTTTAGGGTTTAGGATCCCCAGAGAGAGACCTTGGCCCCAAAAAGGGCTCCCGTTTTAGTGTATAAGGAACTGGGAGATGCAGCGAGAATAAACCCTGAAGCCCCAAAAACCTATAGACCCTGAAGATCCTGATGACCCTACAAACCCTATAACCGAACAGGGTTTAGGGTTTAGGGTTTAGGTTGTAGGGATTAGGGTTTAGGGTTTTAGGGTTTAGGGTTTTTAGGGTTTAGGGTTTAGGGTTTAGGGCTCTGAGCCCGGAGAAACGGCCGAGTCCTCGAAGCGCAAGGATGGGCAGCGGATGAGGAAGGCCGACGTAAGGGCGGCAGCGTCCTGGCTCCTGGCTTTCAGCTTGCTGCTGGCCCCTTTTTTCTCCCGGCTAAAGCTTTAGGGTTTGGGTTTAGGGTTTAGGGTTTAGGGCTTAGGGTTTAGGGTTTGGGGTTCAGGGTTCAGCGATTGCTTTTTGTCCCGGGATGCCAGAGACTTTCAAAAGCCCTTCGGTAAGGAATCTGTCTACATTGAATTGTACAGGGCTTCTTGTTACGATGATTTAAAGGAACATTCAGCCCTAAACCCTAAACCGTATATTCCTTCATAAGGGATATCAGGATAACTTTAGGGTTTAGGGTTCCGGGACCTTCCAAGCTCCCCAGGCTCGGGTATCTAGCTTAAACCATACTCGTGGTCCTATAAAGTGTGGTTCTTAATTAGGGCTTCAAGCTTAATCCTTAATTAGGGCTTAAAGTATATTCCATAATTTTGGGTTAAGGTTTGGGATTTGCATTTGTGCGGATTGCCGTTTTTTGGTGATATGCTGTGGCAGGTGTTCACAGGTTCTCTCGATTTTAGCCACACCTACTTGGGCTTAGTGAGATGTCACAAGAAGCATAACAAAAGGCTTCATGGTCGTTTGTGCAAAAGGAGTTCTCGCGGTCATTAGGTCCGAGGGGTATCGGCAGGTTCTGTTGTGACTTTGGATGTTCCAGGTCCTTGCCAAGCCATAGATTTAAAAAAAAAACCTAGTTAAGTATGGAATAGACCTTAGCCCTGGGCCATATTACGGATCCCTCGGTGCTACTAGACCTTCAAGTATACTCCTTCATCAAGAAGCTCGCCAGACCCAGAACAGACTGATGTATACGTCCATATCCCCCCGAGCTCCATCGCACCTCCAGCAGGACAGCTAGACCCACTTCTCGAGCTTAAAAGTCTTGCCCGAAGGGACCATGGAAAGGCATCTACAACTCATCTTGAAGGGATATGCATCTGGAAAGACCCTAAACCCTAAACCCTAAACCCTTAAACCCTAAAAGACCTAAACCCTAAACCCTTAAACCCTAAACCCTGAACCCTTAAACCCTCAAAACCCTAAACGCTAAACCCCTAAACCCTAACATCATCTGGCCTCAAGTAGCGCCCCGTCACTCTGAGGACACAGGGCCTGAGAAAGAAGAGGTTTAGGGATTTAGGGTTTGGGTTTAGGGTTTAGGGTTTAGGGTCCTGAGAAAGAAGAGGCAAATCGGAAGGCAGTCAGAGCAACTAATGCTTTCGAGACTCGGGGTTAACACTGGGAGGGACTTGTGGGGTTTCATATACAGGGTTTTCACGGTTCTAGAGGGTTTACCCAAAAATAGACTGGAGTTTGGGTGTCAGTTTATATGTGTGTGTATATATATATAATCATATATATATATATAATATCTTTATCTATCTGGATAGGGGCGCGAATGGGACATTGCCATGAATTAACGATTGAATCGGGCGAGCCGATCGGACGGGCTGCAGGTGTAGAGCTTGCGGTACAGGGTTTTTAGGGTATTGAGCTTCAGGCTAAGGGCTTTGGGGTTTGCGGTCTGGGGGGCTCGAAAGGACTCAGGGGTGGCTCAAGCGAGGCGAAGTGTTCACTTCAAGCCAAGTTCCCAGGCTGCGAGGAGCATCCAGATATCAGAGACCCCAATCTAGCACCTGTTGCTACTCAAAACCCTAAAGTGCACCCGAAAGCAGATAAAAAGGATCTACCTATGAGATCGGTCTCAGAGACCGGGATTTTACAGACTTGGGAGAAACTCAGCTTCGCATGCCCTCACAGCTTACTGACCCCTGCACCCGAAGTAGGCCCTCTGGGGCACGTAGAGGTTTCGGGCTCAAGTTTCAGAGACTCTCGTTAGCTTGTAATGCTTGGCTATCGCAACAGGCACATCGATAAAGAAAGAAATCGGAGCCGAGGCAAGTTCCTTGGCCTTGCAGCCCGAAATTCGAGGCAAGTTCCTTGGCCTTGCAGCCCTAAATTCCATGGGCTCGCAGCAATACCTCCCATAGCGTAACTCCCAGCATAGAGCCGAAACACAGCTGACAACAGGTAAGGATCACCCTAAACCCCAAACCCTAAACCCTAAGGAGTGTCAGGCACTGCCTTGGGATCATGCCAGCTCCCTGCTCCAAAAACCAGAATACTGACCAACTGCCTGCCACCCAGTGGCTCCCCCACCCGGCAGTAGTAGGTGTCCCCTCCCAGAGCACTTCTGACCTTCGCTGTTGCGCTTGAGGCGTGCAGGGACGGGGAAAGAGGATGAACAACTTCGGGTGAAAGGATACGGGTAAGGCAGTCCAGTTGCTAGCAAATGTCTGTGACTTCGACAGAGTGTGTACGGAATGCAGCCTGGGAGGTCTTCTCTTGGAGGTTGGGTTGGTTGTGGTTCACTGACATATGAAGCCATCGGAAATTTCTGTCACAAAAACTTCAAAACCGAATGGGCCAAGGAGCGAGCCAAAACTACCTAGCCGTAAGGGTCCAAGTACCCAAATAGTATATACTTTGGCCCCAAAGTACCTATATAGGGACTACAGTAAGGCCAAAGTATATACTATTTGGGTACATGGACCCTTAGGGTAGGACCTCGTTCCCCAGGGTGCCTGTGGCAGCCGTTGCCTTGTTTCCTACACCTCGCATCGAAAAGACCTGCCAATGCAGGGTTTAGGGTTTAAAGTTTAGGGCTTAGGGTTTAGGGTTTAAGCTAGGCAGCAAAAGTACACACCTCTAACCCTACATCCAATTGCCAAATACTTGGTCCCTGAACCCAAATAGCCCCGAGGCCTAGTACAGTATTACCATGCGAACCCCCAACCTGATGTGTATGCGAATGTCTGTGTGTGTATGTGTGTATATACATATGTATATATATATTATGTATATGTATGAATGTATGGTATGTCGGCATGTATGTGCAAAAAATAAATATGTACATATACGTGTGTATATATATATATGTATGTAGACGCTGGGACCCCCTGCAAGCCGAAAGCCCTACGACCTAGCCCTGGACGCCCTAAACATGAATAGCCACAACACCCGGAACCCCGAAAATCTGCCGTTTAGGGTTTAGGGTTTCAATGCTGGACCCACAGCCCTGAACCCCCGAAAACCCTCAAGCCCCACATTCCGAAACCCCACGACCTGCAACCCTTGAAGCCCTGTAGCCATACTGCCCTCGGTGGCAAAACGAAGCCGAAACCTTCAACAACTTGGCAGCTTAAACCCAAAGGCCTTAATTCAGAAACCTTGGGCCTCCAACCCAAAGCCCTAAACCCACAAATCATACCTTGAACAAAAAACAACACCGAAAGCACCCAATATCAAAAAAAAAGACCGAAAGCACCCAACATTACAAAAAAAACAAATGCAGCCCCAAGCCAAAGCCCTAAAATTCTGCTTCTCCAGGGCACTCGGAGGTATCCGGCCGGTTCGGTAAAGCGCGTGGGTGCGAAGCAATCATTGCCTCACAGGGCTTGGGGTTTAAGGTTTAGTTAGCCCATAGGAGTTAATTCGGGGTTCTTCAAGTCTTCAATGAAAGTAGATATATAGATTTCAAGTGTTTTTTCAAGGGAGCAAAGGGGCCTTCATAAATGGATCAGGGTTCCAGTGATACGGTAGTATACGTATAAATATGTAGGCAGAGACTATGAGAGGATGGAGTTCCTAATTTGCCAGACCTCTAGGTTGGGGATAAGGGCTCTATAATGGTTCTACACGTGCATATACATGTGTATGTATTTTTTATATATACATACACATAAAAAAATAATTAAATAAATAAATAAACATATATATATATAAGTATATAGGTACACTACAGGATTTTGGGTTCAGTGCTAAACTCCCGTTAAAACAAATACTGACAAGACCCCTACCAAGAGCCATTCCATTCCCACTACAAACCCGCTTTCACATAACTTGACCCTAAACCCTAAAGCCCAAACCCTAAATCCTAAACCCTAAACCCCCAATCCGACCATAAAGCCTCAACCCTCAACCCTCCGCCCTACACCCTACGCCCCAAACCCCAACCATTTGTCAGGTTCTTCAAGTCTGAAGGTCCCTAGGCATAACATCCGGAATTCACCGAAGCCCGGCACTTGCCGCGCCTCACTAGTTAGAATAGGGTCCTGGGGCCGCTTTCTCGTATAACTCGAATCAGGAACCCTGACGGAATATGATTGGTCGCTATTTAAGCTGCTGTATTAACCACCTCGACACATGAAGTCCAACCCCAATGCCAACTGAAGACATCTGCCCCGGAAAGAACCAACAGAATCTCTCGATCTCTTGCTTGACAGACACCTCATATTCTGTCCGCACTGCCTAACCGCCTAACCGTCGAAATCATGGCCCCTTGGACCCTAAACCTATCTACTCCTACCCTAAATACTGATGCGGGACCCTAAACCCTAAACCTATATACTTCTACCCTAAATACGGCACCCGGTAGCTTGGGAACCCAATGGACACCCTGATCTGGATCACCCCTGTGAAGCCAGAACCTGATATGTATAGGGGCCTTAATGATTAGAATAGGGATCCTTTAAAGCGAAGGAAACAACGGGTGAGGAGTTTAGGGTAGAAAAAAAAGCTTCTATACGGCTTCTATAAGGTATATAGACCTTCTATAAGGCTCCTATAACGGTAACTACCACCTGAAGATGTCCTATATTTAAATGGTTCCTTCAAGGGATCGTATAAGTCTACCACTCGGCTTCAAGATCGGTGCCTTAATATCATTGGAAGAGGGTTTTGGGATAGGTTATACTACTACAATCTAGAATACAGAAACCCAGCAAAAAAAAAAAAAAAACTAATGCCAATTATATCGGCCCCCAACCCTCAACCGTTAATAAACTGCCCTAAAACCTAAACCCTAAACCCCTAAACCCCTGAACCCTAAACCCCCTAAACCCCCAAACCCTAAACATTAAACCCTAAACCCGAAAACCCTAAAGTTACCCTAAACCCCTAAACCCTAATACCCCTAAACCTTATGTTAACCCTGAAACTCCAATCCCGGGCCGACCTTGGTAGCACACACAGAGGAGCTGGCTGCCCAGGGAAAGGGCCTGAAGGAGGGTTTAGGGTTTAGGGTCAGGGAGAGTGAACGGAAGCTTACGGGGCGTAGGGTTTTTTGCGGGGTTTGGGGGTTTTAGGGGTTTAGGGGTTAGGGTTCTTTTTTCAATGTGTGGGTTTAGGGGTTTAGGGTTCGGGGTTTAGGGTTTCGGATTTTGGGGTTTAGGCTGTTGACAGACCGACCTTGTGCACATGGTCTTGACAATCAGGCTCAGCAGAGTCCGAAAGCCCGGGCACCCTCAACAAACTGTAGGGTTTAGGGTTTAGGGCTTCGGAATTTAGGGCTTAGGGCTTGGGGCTTAGGGCTTACTTAGTGGTCGGGCAGTCGTTGTAGGGCACTCGTAGACTTTCGCTGAAGAGATTGACCCTAGCTTTGGGGTTCATCAGAGTTTAGGGCACGTTCGACATTCAGGGCTTTCGGGCTGATAATGCTGTGAAAAGCTTTCGAGCTCTATGTTTAGAGATAACCAGAGACCGAGTTTGGCCCGCCTGGCCGAAATCAATGCGCACCGTCGCCGTTCGGTTGCCCTCCGCGATGTAGGGCTCATCGATGCCCAACAGCACTCCTAGCCCATGGCCTATGCTCCACCTTAAACTACCATAACCTACTCTTGCCTATGTTCTTATTATGAACATGCAAACATATGAACCCATGTATTGGGGCTCTACCATAAAGGTAGAACTGTTGGGAGCGGATGTGTGGGGCGTCAGGTTGCGCATTTCTTTCCTGGAGACGTGGGTTTAGCTGGGGCTTTGATACACCAAAGGGTCCTAAGTAGCTACATATCCCCCCATATGGGTAGAAAGGACCCCCAAAAGGGACCCTAATTTAGAGAACTACCCATATAACTCTTTGGGTACACCCCGCTCTTCTTCGACGCTCTTGTGACCTCGTGAGTCGACGTAGTATCGTACCGACCAGCAGGACGAGCACGAAACGACAACTGACTCCAAAGCCCCTTGGCCAAGTACAGGGCTTCGTGGGTTTAGGGTTTAGGTTTCATTCTTAAAACCCTAAACCGGCTTCATTGGAGTTTTTGAGCGGTTGACATGGTATGCATCCAGAATCCCTCCAGCACTGCATGTCCCCTTACATCACAAAACCATGCTCTGTGTGTGTGTGTGACTTGAGGAATACCATCCTTAACTCAAGGGTTTTGGAGTACC
The DNA here is from genome assembly GCA_905231915.1 of Symbiodinium necroappetens. Lineage (NCBI taxonomy): Eukaryota > Dinophyceae > Suessiales > Symbiodiniaceae > Symbiodinium > Symbiodinium necroappetens. The sequence continues at coordinate 13,991 of CAJNJA010005654.1, forward strand.
TCGCTCCTCCACAGCCGTCTCCCAAGCTCTCTTCACTTAATCCGCTTGAAAACCGGAAGCCCTAACCACAAAGAATGAATATGTAGTTCTGGGTTCCGGTCTTTGTTTGGTATAACTAGAATAATTGCTTAAGGACTACGAAGGGATACCATGGATAACTACCCATCTAAACCCTAAACCCCTAACCCCTAACCCGGCCCTAAACCCCTAAGCCACGAAGCCCCCAATCCCTGGACCCTACACCCCTGAACCACAGAACCCCCAGACTTAGAGTAGACCCTGTCTACTTCCTCAATGCAGATACCCCTGCGTGCGAAGCCCGAAGTCGTGCAGGAACCCGATCTAGGGTTTAGGGTTTAGCATCTAGAGTTTAGGGGTTTAGGGTAAGGGTTTAGGGGAAAGGGTTTTTGGGTATAAGGCTTAGGTTTCAGGGTTTGGGGCTCAAGGGTTTTATCAACGAAAATGCACCTTTAACTCCAGAATCCCAGAGCATCAGGCACTGTCCTCCTGTTGATGATAGATAGACATCATGCATTACCTTAATATAAGGACCCTATGCTATGGCAGTTATGGTATACTCCTTATTATGGCTAATGCGGGATTTGGACCATCAACCGTCGGTTTAGGGTTTGCTCCTAGACCCTAAACCCTAAACCCGATGCGTATTTGCATCGGGGTCTGGGTGGCATCCTCCAGTCGTCATCATGAAGCCATGGGCAAAGCTCACCGACGTCCCAGAGACTCCAATACCCCATAATTAAGGAATATACCTTACATTACAGTAAGATCCCTAGTATGATTTAAGCTATATTCCTTAATTAAGGTATTGGAGTCTCTAGGGTAGTCGGCTTTTCGAAGTTTTTGGACGATGACTTGCGCGGCCCGGCGCGGAGAAGGGCATCTTCCTCCCGCAGCTCGCGCGCCTGCTCGCGGGCCTCATCCAGCTGTCGCCCAAAGAGCCCAATACCCCTTAACTAAGGAATATATGCCTTAAATTTATAGGGGCTTTAATATTATGACTTGAGGTATCCTTCAGTTCTTGTTTAAGGGGTCTTCGGCCCATTGGCGGCTGCAATGAGTCGATGTCGCAGCTTCTCGCAATGCTTGCTGGGCTCTGAACCAGCACGGCCTCTGCCTTGCCTGCTTTCTTGCCCATGGTCTTAGAATGAGCCGTCTACGAAGGATCGATCGCTCCGTAGGCCCAGTGATCTGGTGTTCAGGGTAAAGGTTTGTGGGTTTAGGGCCTAGAAGAACCCTGCTCCCTGTTCTGTGTAAACCTACTACACTACACGCAGGAAATTTTTTGAAGTGCTCCAAAGCCCAGGGAGCCCAGTACCCTGGCTTGACAATATTCCACAAAGCGTAGACGCCCGTCTATACCCCTAACCCTAACCCCTGAACCGTTTAAAGAATACCTTAAATAAACCACCATAACCTATTTTGAAGATGGAATTTACAGGGGGGCCCCCTAGAAAAATGTAGGTTTTGGGCAGGTTCACGAATCGTCCGTAGATAAAGGGTCGGGCAGTGGGTTCTCCGGGAATTCTGCGACCGAGTCACCCGGATTGGACATCACGAAGGACCGGTAGCCCTGGAAATTCTGATTACCTTGGCTACCCATAGGCCCCTGAGTAGTTCCTTTTTGTGGTTTATATTTAGGTAATCCCAAAACGGGACTACTTAGGGGCTTATGGCTATACTCAAAGGATCATGGGACATAGCACTGGGCTTTTCACTAGGGTAGCTGTAGCTTTCATGACTCAAAGGCCCTGTTAAGGTCCGTGTAACCTCCAAGTAGGGTTTAGGGGTCTGAGGAAGTCTAGGAGTTACCATTAAGTTAAGGCAGTCTAGGCAGTTGGCAGCCAAAAAAGGGCTGTTCATTTAAGCTAGTTGGGTCCTAGACCCTAAGCGCTGTAAACCCGCGTTTCCTTAACATCGTCCCGATTATGGCAACCCGGCCTGGGCATCCTACGACAGCTCGAAGGCTGAGACTTCAAACAGAGCATATCCGCTTTTGATGCAAGGGCCTTAATAATTGGATCATGGGGTTCTTTGGGGCCCAGTACACTATACTTATAACAAGGATCCCCCCAACAAATAGTATTAGTAATTATTTAGGCCTTAAACCCTAAGCCCAAAAAAGCTGACTGCACTCCCTTTAACTTCACCGCTCCGCTTGGGGCCTGGGGTCGAGGGCTTTCGTTGGGCGTAGTTTTGTTGTTGTGGATTTTGGGTTTAGGCTTTAGGGTTCAGGTCTTTGTGCGAGAAGCTGTTTCGCACACCCTCAGCACTACGGCTTTTCTGGTTCAGGACTTGTGGTGGCCCACTCACGACCCCAAACTACCTTCCTTAAACTCAAAGGCCCAAACCTTACTTGGAGGTTCATGGCACTCAGTAAGTAAAGGTTAAAAGTACCTTAAATGGGGGTAGAAGTAATTCTGGTATAGTATGGTTACCTTTTTCGTAACCCTTGTTACTAAGTGTCACGCTCCCTTCAGTGCCCTTGGCCCTTGGCGACAATCAACCTTCTGATGCAGACAGCTACGCAGTTAGGGGTGCGATTTGGGTTTCGAATGTCTGTCCGAATGTTGACAGGGCTATCGGGCTTAATGACTAGGTAGTTCACGCATCTGTTCCGAAGTCTCGATCTATTCATGCGGCAGGCTGAAGCGATGCACTGACACACGTAGAATGCATGTGTATGCGTGTGTAGAGAAAGAATATGCGTAATAATTCTAAATCTGCGCCTGCAACAACAAGGATAAACATAGCCATGATCGCAGTGGAAACGAAGATCCTAGCGTGGGCAGTATCAACAGGAAAATGCATGCCGCCAGTATTACAATGACATTAACGGCAGCGGTAAGCAGCCTTCTCACTTACGCCAGTAGACTGGAGTCAATGTAGTGAGTGTTGTATGTGCCCTTTTCGGGGTATACCCGAGTTCTTGTATTTAGAAAGTCTAGTGAGTGTTTCGCCACACTAGACTAACGTTTTACCTAGGGTTTAGGGTTCCCAAACCAACCCGAAGACCCTAAACCGCAAGGATAAAACTGCGTTCCCGCATAACTTCTTGATAAGAAGAGCATCCGTTTGTCCTTTGGTTCAGGTTTGCATGAAGACACCAACATAAAAGGGCTCGACAGCCGGAATGCATAAGGGTACGACATTGGAAACAAGCTCTGGCTGTAACCCTGAGGCCTAAGCTCCAAATGCTACGGTTGATGATATACATCCTGCATTACCTTAAGGATGTAAACTATGGGAATTATGGTATATTCCTTAGTCTGGGTAATGCAGGATTTATATCA